>JALLKD010000916.1:0-50107 GCA_023509735.1 Fusarium liriodendri
ACGACGGGTTGTTGTAATGTCAGTTGATAGGCCTCGTCATTACTACTGCAGTTTTGTGATGGGTCGATGCCAATGGTCTGAAGTACCGGCTCCGCGCCTAGAGACCCATGCAATTGAAACCAAACGCCTTCATCCTTGGTCTCGTAGTTTGCGGTAGCACGAAATTTGAGTGGCGTTGCGAAGATGTCCCCTTCGAGATCTTTAGGGAAGATGGCGGCTAGCTTTCCATCCCTGGCAATCTCCCGGACGGTTTGGCCGTTTCGCCTACTCATGCCCACGCTCCCGAGCCATAACGCAGCATGATCGGTATCGACAGACACGGCCCGGCTGGGATTTTGTCCGTCTCGAAGCTCCAGCAGCTCGTTAGCAACTATGCCGCTCATAGCATGCAAGGCGCCAGCGATGACGGCCGATTTGAGTGGCCCGGGTACAATTGTCTGAGGAGAACCCGTGAAAGACACGGCGTTCAGAATCGCGGCATCTTTGGTGAATCGCGGCGTCGCTTCCGCCAGCACCTTGAGAAGTCGACGAGCATCATCAGGCACTGGCAGTGCCTCAGAGTCGATCCAGGACCCTAGTCCGTAGATATCAGCACCTGAAACTATGCGCGCCATTGGGGGTCTTGGGAACAGATTATGTGAAATAGTCAAGAATGCTGACACTCTGGCTTCACTGTGTCGAGTGACCAGGTTTAGATGCGCGACTTCGGTAAGCTCTTTATTATAGTTGCAGCCCGGCGCTTGATGGGTTAACTGAGCCCGAAGATCGACTTCAGTAAGCCTGTCTTATAATCGTTATGCCTAACCTCTTAACAGAACCAGAAAGCACATCCGGCAATTCCCTTACAAAGCTAGGTACTATCCGCCTTGAGCTGTTCATCTCAAGGGTTTATCTCCGTGTGGGGAGAGTGGGCACGGTCCGGAGCTATCACGAAATGCACACCCCTAGTGTGGGCAACCTGCAGCTAAAACGAATTAGGCATCGAAAACGCTCCCTTTGCATTAATGCCGTCGGCCAAGGGTCTTGGGATGGCTGATGACGTTGACATAACGACCATATGAAGGATGCGGAGTATTATTGTCAAAAAGTCACTACCGGCCCAAAAGGGAAAAGAGGGAATATCATCAAGATGACCAAGACAAACAATTCAGACAGATCGAAGGATAAGCCCACAATTGAACAGCTACCCCTAGGTTACGACCCCCAGTCATAATCTTTCATACCTCAAGGAGACATCAGTTTTCAACATCTTATGCAGATTTGAACCGGTAGATAATATCATCGAAACGCCCTTCAGGTAAGACATATAACCATTTGAGCGTCTCGTTAGGTCCACAGAACACACCGTGCATCGCATCACCGGGGATCCAAAGCATGCTACCCTCGGTAACATGGTGCCTAACCCCGTCGATCTCCACTTCCCCGGACCCCGCAAGCACGTAGTATATCTCTGCTTGAGTGTGCTGGTGGAGAGCGAGTGTCCCGTTGGATGGACAAGTCGCGATCCCCGCACACATCGAGTCTGAGCAGGTACTCGGCTTGGAGAGCAGTGTCTGCCAAATGACATTACCGTAGCTCGCGTCGGGGAACGAGCTGAGTGCCGTCTGACTGACTTTTACTCCGTCTAGGATCACCGGTGAGAGCTCGTGCGTTGTGGCGGCGTTGCTGTTAGATTAGAAGCCATGTCAACTTTTCGAGCTCTGATATGTTTGTAAAGGCTCATTGTGGATATGCCAAGCCGCAAAGAGGAGCCGTTATTGCTTGAGTTACTTACGTGGGCAATTCCATTGTGCGTACTCTGTCGATAGTCTTGGTGGTTTCAATGATGGAGTCCACTTGTGTTTTTTGAGTATCTCATCAGGCAAAGATAAAAGATGAAGCGTTTTTCAAAACATCAAACTCGATAAAGCCGTTCATTCTTGCCTTTTCTATCTGATGGATCTCTGCAACCATTGCAGCCGAGGTGGCATTGCTTACGAAACGAAACTCGGGATCAATATCCAGACGTGGTCTCGAACACTGGGGAATGGAGCCGGTCCGGCCCCAACTTTAGACCATCTCCCAATGGCTACAGCGTATCTCTTGGCCTCTAGGCCCAAAACGGGCATTTATTACGGAATCTACAGTAGAGGAGGGGGTGTTTTGTATGATGCGCGCGCTTCTTTAGTTAGGTCCGCCACCCGGTCCGGATCTCAAACCGTGACCTGTCCAGAAGCAGCTCATCGACTCCATCCATGCGCAAACATCCGTTTCGTGCCCTACTATGCGATGGCGAGTAGAGCAGATGCTTACTTCCCGGTACAGCGCATTGGCCAGGCATGCCTACAATGCCGGTACGCAATTGTAGCCCTTTGTGCGCACTCGCGTTTTGGCCGGCGGGAGCTGATTTGGGAAGGCGAAAGAAATGCCGGTGCACTGGCGATCGACCTGTTTGTGGGCAATGCCAACGAGTTAATATTGGTAAGTGAGGCTCGAAATGTCAACCTTGCCCGGCTTGGGTATAACGGTAGAAGACTGCGTCTATCCCGTCGAAGTTTCTCGACAGCAGGCTCCTGGGCAACAAAGGCCTCGTCCAGCGGCTAGCGACAACCCCGACCTTTCACGAGGAACCCCCGAGTCAAGCGACACACAGGTATGTATTGACTCCATCTTCATCAATGAAAAATTCACTAAAACTTGGCTGTTAGACATCGGAATTCCTAAGTAAGATTGCAAACCTTGAAGCAAAGATGGAGACAATGGGATCGAGCCTACATCGGTGAGGTTAAATGCCCTTACTAGGGAGTCAGTCATGATACTGAACGACATGCCAGGATTGAGAGATGCCTCTCTTTGATATTAGACGAAGTCACTTGGGTGATATGGGATTGCCAACACCTTCCGGACACCCCGAGAGAAGCCCGAGGACAGGGTTTGGGACGGCAGGGCAAGGCACCAGCAGGTTCCAACGTTCGCCGCAAAATGATCCCACGCTCGAAGGCTTTGGAACACCGCAGGATGTGTTCATGGCCGTCATTGATTCATACTTTACTTACTGCCAGAATCAGCCGTACTCGTTCTTTCATGAAGAGACATTCCGCCAACGTTTGTCCGAACAAGCTATCCCTAGACATCTAGTCCTAGCCGTCATGGCGACTGCAGTTCGATTCTGCTCGCATCCGTACTTTTCGGGGCGTTCATTGGAGATGTCTGTCGAATATGCAAACAGATCTTGGAAGCTCATTGTGTCGGACTGTTTTACTGTCGGCAAGGTGGCAGAGGTATCGACTGTCCAGACGGTCGCCTTGCTAGGCTTGTTCGATTTTACCGGTACGTTTCTCCATCTTCCAACATCTGAGATCCGTCTTACACTTTACTATGCGTATAGCTGGCCGATTACGCCATAGCTCAGCGTGGGTCAAAGTAGGCCTAGCCGTCAGGATCGCACAGGATTGCGGACTCATGCTAGAGAACGCAGCGCATCTCTCTTATGCGGAACAGGAAGAGCGACGACGGGTGTTTTGGTCAGTCTATCTGTTGGATCGCTTGGTCTCGTGCGGTCGTGGTCGACCACCGGCTATCGTGGACGCGTCGTGCCATGTGCAGCTGCCGTGTGACGAGTCAAGATGGAGAGAGGGCCTATGGGCCAAAACACAGTCGTTGGACGAGATAACAAACCGAACGCTTTCAGTATCTCAAAGACAATGCCCTTTGGCTCAGGTCATTGCTATTTCGCAGATCCTGGGCCGATGTGCGCAATATGTGCTTCAAGACTTCAACATCAGAGGCCCATATCCACCCTGGGATCCTGGCTCGGACTTTGCCGGCATCGAATCTGATCTTTTGCATTTTGAAGCGTATTTGGAGATGCAGAGACCAGTCAATGAGATGCTCGCACCTCACATATCGCCTGAAGGAGTAGTGGACAGCCAATGTTCAGGGCCGATCCTCTTCTCTCGAGCATTGTTCCATCTCTGCTATTGTCTACTCAACCATCCGTTCTTATTACGGCGCCGCATCAACACATGCCGCAACCTTGCGCCCATCAGTTTCATTAAACGATCGTCTGACCTAGCCTGGAGCCATGCACAGCAGATGATGGCTCTTATCCGCGAGGCGCGCAAGTTGGGCTGCTCATTTCACTCTTCATCCAGCGGCTATGCGGTGACGGTTGCGGGCTCCATTATCGCGTTACGGACATATGACGAGGAATCCTCAGCTGGTGAACAGGCTCAAATACTGCTCGAAGAGGTTTTTCTCTATCTAGACATCATTGGGCAGCATTGGAGTAATGTTAGAACAATGGTAATGTCCTCGATTTGGCTTTTGCCTTCCTTGTACGCTGATGATTCTCAATAGGCTTCGACACTCCGCCGAATAGTCTACGATGGGGTTTTAGGACGTCACCTGAACAGCCTCGCGCAAGCTTTGACCTTTACGCCTGCCGAGGAAGAAGCTCCATGGGCGGTTGTCGACTATAATACCATGTCAAACCAACTCGGCGAGGATGCGATGATGAATTGGCAGGAATCAGATGGCCCAATGCCAAATTCGTGGATTGATTTGTTTGGCCCCATTGACTTTGCTTTACTATCTAATTGAAACGCCGAGTCAAGAGTAATTGTAGACGGGCACTAGGGGCTGTGCTTTAGAAGTAGCATGCTATTTCAAAGTTGCATAATTAACTCTTACATATGCATTGAAGCTATCAGAGGGTTCAGGGCTTTGCTATGCCAGATTTCCACTTGAAACAAGATACATGGTTGCTGTCTTTCAACTTTGCTAAGAATGGACTTCTGTACGCATAATATGAAGGCTATAGCTTGGAGTTCCGCGCAGCGGAGCCCTTGGACCTGGCCAGTGGTCTATACGTCTCCTCAACGCGCCGTCCCACCGCGAGAGGGACATTGGCCTCTTCTGCAGCCGAAATAGCGAGGGCAAGGTCCTTATGAGCCAGCTTAGTAACGAACCCGCCCTCGTAGTTTCGGTGGGCTGGAGGGCTAGAGTCTCCAGCTTTGACCTCGGAGACCGGGTGATTGATCTGTACAAGAGCATTAGTGTATGCTCCTACAATAAGGTACTGATCCGCTAGAAGCGAGACCGTTTGAAAACCTACCTCACTGGACCAGCAACGCCCCGTGGGGCTATTAATGATGTCGGCAAGTACTTGCGGATCAACCCCGAGCCTTTTGCCCAGTAGCATCGCTTCACTTTGTTTCATTAGCCTCTACTTTCGAGTATCTGGGGGATCCGTCTGTTTCCCAACTCACCTTAAGCCAAGCATGGTGATGCCAAGTGCTCGAGGTTAGTAATTGTGTTGATATCGGCCGGTGCTGGAGCGATGTACTTATTCGAGATCTTTGCGGCAAGTCCAGCACCGAGGTCACCACATTAATGAGTAAGCGGCTGAACTGTTGGCGCTCACCCCTCATCACTGGACAAATATAGCCTACCTCTATCTTGAAAATGTGATCCCATGCTGCACAATGTAATTGAGCATTCAGTTTCATCTATTGAGATACCTCACGCCTGAACAAAGCCCCTATTTCATCTACTTACTCCAAATGTTGAATAGTCATCCAAAACTTTCAGTATATATGTCAGTGATATCTCCACCCTGAAATAGTCTTCGAAGTCGGTATTTTGGGAGCCAGCTGCAGTTCTCGTGGATGGATCGCCAGGTAGATAAAGCAGTCAGAACGTTTGTTCGTTACCCTATACCTCGAGGCAGGAAACGTTTGCCAGGCAGTCTTTTCAAAGTGATTGTGGAAGGATGTGTGTGGGATCACTGTAGACCTAGCTCTGCATGCGGCAGTGAATCGCGTTTGGAAAATCGATATTTCAAAGAGCGATTACACTGAGCGCAAATGCTTCACTCTGTCATCCCTTCTACTCCTTCATCATCCGGCATAAATGCCCAATTCATCTTCGCAATAAGGTTTACCTCTTCTTTAGGTGCATACTCGACGATGATACTAATCTCGATTTAGCAGGAAAACGAAGTCTCCAGATCGTCTAGAGCGAAGACTGGCCCATCCGAGACACCATGGAAGCTTAAGGCACCGGAGAGAATGTTTCGTGAGTTGGAGTTCTCTGCCACCCATGAACCAACAACTGACCAATGGTGACAGGCAACGTGTTCAGAGCATGGTGATGCTGATACTTGCTGGACCCAGAGTCCTTTTCCTCCCCGAAAAGACCATCAACAAGCATCCGGAGCTGGCTAGCCGGTTTGTGGCCGTGCAGGATGGCAAAAAGCTCAACCTCACAGCTTGGCCAACAGCTGTAGTGCATGTGCTCGTCATTTTCCTCTTCACCGGCACATACCAGGACCTGCACGAACTTGACGAGGACGAGCTGGAACAGTATGATGAACCTGAAGCTATGCTCAACCGCATTCTGCAGACGTACTTTCTCGCCACCGAATTCGGTCTTGACAGACTCGCCAAGCTCGCCGTTCATGGCTTTGATGTGAAGTCAATGGGTATGCCGCTTCGGAACATCCTCGACGTCGTTTGCGGAAGCAACATCACGATCGACAACCAGCACCTCGAGCTGATGAATAACCTGATCCAGAGAGCTTCACGAATTGGCTGGGAGGTAGAACTGGATGAAGGTCTCGGGACCTACCAATTAGCACTCAAGAATGATGGGACCGTCTTTGGTGCGCTCTTTTCACAGATTCTGGAACAGAGAACTAGAATCAGGGACTTAATGCATGAGAACGAGAGGCTCACTGATCAGCTTGATCCAGAGATGGGATAGAGGTGGCTGGCTTGAATCTAGTTCATTTGTTTCGTATCGGGGGCCGGAGGAACTGGACTTTTTATGAGCATGGCACGAATCAGTGGACTGAAAGATGGAGACGGAAGAAGGGTGGATCATGGCGCCTGGAGATCGATGGCCAGAGAGGGAGGTGTCACTAAGATGGTTTACCTCTTGCAGTCGTGCAGTGAATCACGAACCAAAATGACGAGGATTTCTTCACTCTGAGTCGCCACCTTATCTCAACTTCATAATCACCTCGAATTCCCCACTCCTTCTCTCCTCCTTTTCATCTCATCACATCGAAAGAGCTGGCTCTTCTCGCGCAAGATACTTGCTTGGACCTGATCCTGGGGTCAGTGCGAAACTTGGCAAGGAGTCTCGGAAAAACCTCAAAGAACCATCGCGAATCGAAAGCGAACTGGTCCAGCACGGCATTCCGACAACATGAGCGACCAAAGTGGTGACGAATTGTCCAACGAGTCGTGAGTAGATAGCACCAGCCTTCACCATGTCCCACGAACATGCCACTAATCCAAACCCGAGGCCATACTATGGCGGCGTGTTGAAGTTCAAGTTCGAGAGAAGCGCAATCGCGCATGTGCCTCGAGAAGCAATCAAAAAACATCCAGAGTTTGCCGTCTGGGTGGACCGCCACCCAGCCGATGAACCTGTTCGCTTTAGAGGTGTGACGAAAAGGATGGGACACACGATTGTGCACTTTCTCCTCACTGGGGCCTACCAAGCTTTGCCCATCCCTAAGGACGAAGAAACCGAGCAACCCTGCGCTGAATTCACCGAAGCACTCGCAGTATACAAGAAAGCCCTCGATTACCATCTTAGCGAGCTTGCTGACCTGGCTACGGAAGAGATTGATCGACTGGGCCAGAACGAAAGTTTTCTCAGTATCGTGAGGGCACTGGAGAATGAGCATGGTGGAATCGATGAGGAGGAAATCTGGCTGATTGATTACCTGGCTAGTCGTGCGGCTATGGCTGACGAGGAAGTGACCCAGGCGGACATCAACGATGTTCAAGGCCTTGGAACTGGGTGTTCACTGGTCGACATTCTCCTCGAAGCCAACATGAAGCTCAAGCTCCAGCTTCAGCAAACCGAGGGGAATGATGGTTCAGACATGAAGTAGACAAGCTGTTCAGAGCAGTTTGGGGTGGGGAGCCTCTGAGGTTTGAATGTGACCGACGACACTAGCAAGCTTACTAACGGGTCGTGGTTTCGACGGGAGGATGGAGGCGAAAGATGCGCGGACACCATGTGGTGTAATGACCCCTGGGGTTGAGGGGACGCGGAACTGAAACGGTAATTTAATTCAATGAGGACATGGAGATATGAAAGATGAATTTTTTTTTTGAGGATTTTAAAGCCCTGCAAGGTTTCCCTTTGTGATGGCGTCATGCTCCGGAAGTGACGATTCTGTCTTTTGTGGCAGTCAATCAATAATACATAGCCACCTAGCCAACTTCCAATGATGAAAGGTAAGGTCACACTTCAGTACACGCCATCGTTAAAGTCAACAACAATTGCCTTCTCAACCAGCCCGTCCAGGCTCTTGATGAAAGCCTGATGGGCAGGATCCGTCTTGACGTAGTAATCCCGATCCTCCACCGAGCCAAACTCTACCACGAATCCATGGGTAATGCCATTCTAGTATGGTCAGTATTTGTGACGAGCTCGGATGTCTGGGGAGGGTTGCTCACCTGTAGTCCCTCTGGGGAGTTGTCCTGGCCGCCCTTCAGTGAGTTGATGTAGACCGTGTTGGTAGTTGGGTGGATGCAGTTATCCTTGAGAGCTAGAAAGCGGCCGCAAGCCTGAGATGAAGTGAGATCCTGTAATCATTCCTGAAAGTGATTTACAAGTACGCACCGCTTTGATGTCATCAGGCTTGGCATCGGCTTTGAACTGGAAGAGCACTGTATGTGTGACACTCATGGTTGCTGGACCGGATGAATGAGAAACCGAAAACTAGTGACAGGGAATAGAGTTGCCTAAAGAAAAGAACAGCTTCAATTGGCTGATGATGACAAGATTGAGTGCGTAGAGTTGAGCGAATATGGTTGATGTCGGAGGAAGACAAGCTTCCCCGCTCCGCATCACGTGGAACCATGTGGGCTTCAACATGCATTGCAGCGAGAGCGTCATCTATAACATCCATAAGAATCAAGAAACGAAAGTGTGATGCAAGAGCTGGAAAGAATATTTCCTGGATAGAAGGCGGATAGCTCGCAGCTCAGTATTCCCTCCAAGCCATGGTTCCGAGGCGGTTCTTTCGCTCACCGCAGCTACCCCTCCGTCTGGTCATTCCACGTCCCATTCCCATCGTGGCCTCGCGACAATTCTCCAGCCAATCTGCGCAATCGCGGCCGCGTGAGTTTCCGTCTACCGGATTTGAAGTTATAGACCCGTCTCAAAAGGTGGAGGAGGAGAGATTGCCCTTTTACAAACGGGAGGACTACTATCCTATGCGGATCGGCCAGGTCCTTCAAAACCGCTATCAAGTAGTGGCAAAGCTGGGCTACGGGGCAGGTTCCACAGTATGGCTGTCTAGAGATCTGATGTACGTTTGTTTTGCCTTCAATAAGACGCGATAGTTACTGACTATCACATTCTGTCAGAAATCAAAAGTATTGGGCGCTCAAGGTTCATATAAACACTATTCAACGTAACCAGGAACTAAATGTTTATCGTCACCTCTCTGGCTTCACCATGGATCATCCTGGCCGTGAATACGTGCGGCAATTTCATGATTCGTTCAGGTTGCAGGGTCCTCATGGCGAGCACGATGTTTTTGTCATGACGCCCCTTGGCATGAGCTTGAGGACTTTACAGGAGTTACAAAAAGACCACGTCTTCCAACAGAGTCTCGCTACAACAGCTCTTAGCCAAGCGCTGCTGGGGTTGAATTACCTCCATGAAGCAGACGTGATTCGTACTAGTGAGCACCTAAACCTGGCACAGGGCGATATTATCTAACTAGTGAGAACCAAGACCTTCATTCGGACAATTTACTTGTTGCTATCACGGACGACGGCATTTTATCCACAGTGGAAGAGAATGAGATAAAAAAACCTTCAGCACGAAAGGCGGTAGATGATACTATCATTTACGTGTCTCAATACATGCTGGGGGGGCGCTGGTCCGCTCACAATCTGTGACTTGGGGCAGGCACGCATTGGCAAAGTGCACCGCGGGAATGCCATGCCCATGGTATATCGGGCACCTGAAGTTATTCTTGGTATGACGTGGGGAAATACCGTGGATGTCTGGAGCACGGGACTCCTGGTATGGATTCACTCCTACCCAAAGTTCTCTTCAATTCTTTTCTAACGCGATATTGTTTCTACGTCTTAGGCCTGGGATCTTCTTGAGAAAGAAAGCCTTTTCCGTATGTACGACCGTGACTCCCAGGAGCAAAACGATGCCCACCACGCTGCAGCATTGACGGCCCTTCTTGGTCCGCCCCCGCCTGAATTTCTGAAGAGGTCAGAGAAGACAGCCAAATACTGGAATGAGGATGGTGAGTGCTGGGATCTCCCTGCTATTCGTTTACTCTCTTCTGACCGAGTTTCCAGGCCAATGGCATGGCCCCGTGCCCTTGCCACCAGAGAAGAAGCTGGAGACTCTTGCCCAAAATGTGCCAGGAGAAGACAAGGAGATGTTTATCAACTTTCTTGAGTGCGTTTTGACATGGCTTCCCGAGGATCGACTCACATCCCTGGAGGCCTACTTCCACCCTTGGGTGAGGGGCGAGAAGGTCTCCCAGGATGAAGATTAGCAAGGAAATATGAAGGAATGAATTTTGGGACAAAATAGATCACTATGCTAGGTGCAAGAGTGAAAAACTAACTTCAACTTGTTCCAAGGCAATAGGGCCTTATCAGATGCTTCACAGACATCTATCTCACGATAGATATTCCCTACAAAGAGTTGGTACCATCAAGGTAGACAACTATCGGAAATTCACTGGGCATCGCTGATAAGGGAGCATGAGATGTGTGCTGTTTTTTCTTGACCGTAAAGGCCCAACTTCCACGTGCCAGCCGGGATGCCCAAACTTATCATAAGCGCCCTGGAGCAGTCCCTTGCAGATCAAAACTGATCATGGGGTGCCGTTACGTTTCATATTGTGGGGATGCGACGGTGCATGCACCTCATGCATGCGTCTCGGTCGCAGGAGGCCGGCCTCGAAAGTGACCTCCAGGGATTACATGGTCGCCAAGCCCCGGGAACCAGCCCAGTGGTAATCTGGGATATATGCGATTTTGGGGATCGCTCCTGTTTCGGACAGGAAGAGGTCCTGGACAATGTCATCGGTACGAGGATTTTGACATCTTCATTGGCCAGTTGCTGCTTTGCGGGCTTGAGTGTGTCGTAGATGAGCAGTTCAAGATGCATCACCTTAGCATTGTTGACATATTAATTATGCATGCCCATCTGTAAACAAAAATCATTCATCTGTCAGCATATTCATCGAGGTAGGGTTGAACAGTTAAACACGCGATAGACAGTCTTTGGCGGCAGGTCTTGATAGCCAAGTTGATAGAACAGGTCAGTACACAAGGGAATGAGCTTATCAGCCCTTCTTCCCGTCAATAGATAGCAGCTGCTATCTCAGTGGCTCTCCCTTGCATCGCTGCCCTGCCCTCTTCTCTGATAGAATCTTGGACACTTCGGATACCAAAAACAGCAGATAAGAAACCAGAAATAATCATGAATGGAACAACAGCAAAAAGAAAGAGAACCAAAACCAACAGTAGAGACGCAGGACTCCACAAGACGGCGTACAAAGGCTTCCAGATTGGTCGGTAAATCAGAACCACAAAGAGTGAGACAGGCCACCGTATCCATGTCCGCTCATCCTCAACAAACGGCACCTCTTCAGAATCGCGCTGAGTGCCAGCTGAGGATCCCGCTTCCTCTTGATCACAATTAGCGCCCCGTTCTTCTCTGCCAACAAAGGAAAACGACCATACGCACCGGTATCTGGCCTCAGCCGCTGAGGTCGACCGCCAACTGCCCTAGTGCTGCCCTTTGCTCTGAACATGGCGTCTGCATGGCTTTCCAAGATGAAGGATGGTGGGGATCGGCTGTGAATTGATGAAGAGATGGTTTCTGAGGCTGTGGGAGGATATGGAGGCGTGACCTTTCTCCGTTGGGGGAGAAACTGCCTTCTGGTCAGCCTTGAACTAGGGCGGCCACTCAACGTTGGCGTAAGACATGCCGGCCCGCCATATCATCCGGCAACGCCAACATCTCACTGTCTCACCTTGCATTGCCGCCAGCACAGCCAGCTACAGACTTAACAGGTTGAGATTGGATTTTAGAGGAGACAACGTGAGTAACAATCCCCATTTCCCGTTGTGATGGCTTGAGCTGGTCTCCCCCGTGTACAAGCCCGCTTACGGCATGGGAGTCCAAGGTTTCTTTCTATGCACAATCCCAGAGGCAAATTCTTCCCCAAAGTGACAATTGAAATGTTGCGGCGCAGTCGACATCTTGTAAATGCCACTTGTGCCTTCATTTGGGCTCGGCTTTGCTGTTTTGTCATCATTACAGACAATAATTTGAGAATTGATAATCAATGATTTTTGAGATTACACTAATGATAACTTTGTCACTGGGAGGTTGGATACATCAAAAAAACCACAAAATTACGTTAGACATGTCCAAAATACAATGCCACTCCAGGGCGAACAACTTTCCAAAACCATAACAAATAAGTCTTTCCGCGGCAATCTTCAAGCGCAACTCTTTTTCCAAAAATTACAAACTTAGGTCCAACATCCAATCAGCGTCTGTAGTAGTACTCAGGGGGTCGGCTACCGCTTGTCTGCTGAGTGTATGAAGGCTGGCTTGGTGCTGATGATCGGGGTGCAAAGAGGTTAGGGTATGATCGATCCGACCGCGATGACTGTGGATTGGAAGGCCTGGTTGGCTGTCCAGCTTGGGAGCTGTAGGCTCTACCTGACCCTCCTGATGGAGGAGGATAAGCCTGACTGGGCCTTGATGACTGAGAGGCGTAGCCTCTACCAGGTCCTCCTGCTGGAGGGTCATAGGCCTGGCTGGGTCTTCCTGATTGAGAAGCATAGCTTCTACCCGAACCACCTGCTTGGGAGTTGGTACTCTGGCTGGACCTCACGTAGTAGCCGTCGGATCCAGAAGAAGGCATCCGGTATCGCATTTGTGAGCTGGGGTGCCCAGGAGGTGGCGATTCTGTTGGCTGAAGGCCTCGTCGCCGATTTCCCGAGCGCAGATCAGTCGTATCGACCGAGTTGGAGTTGAGATCCCGGCGAGTGGCTTCGGCATCGCCATCAACCACACGTACCGGGAAAGAAAAGACTGCAAATGAAAAATACGTTAGCCACCTCGACGATTCTGGACTCGGGCGACAGCTCTAGGCTCAACTTACCCCCATCTACAATCTCGGTGATGTAACTCAGCGATATACGCCGCCCCGGAGTATCATGGCGACCGTTTGGGAAGAGGTAGGGCGTGCCCGCTTGTCGGACTCCCAAGCTGTCGTCACTGTTGGAACGAAATTCGACGACGCCACCCAGGAGAACACCTTCCCAGTAACGGCCTGCCTCACCAGTTCTCATGTTTCCCCAACCCTGAAGAGTAACCCCACGTGGGGTGTTGCTCCTTGGCGTGCCGAGAAGAAATCCAGTCAGGAAATGGACAATCTCGTGGGCAATGCTGATGCCCAACTGGAATTTGAACCGGGCGTATGCCTCAGGGGGAGGTCGCTGGTGCGCGTGCACCATGTTTTCGACAAGGACCCTGTTTACGAACAGATTTCCCGCAGCTCCAGCGGCGTATTCAGCCATGTTGTATTCTCCAGGCCAATTGAGCCTCTGCGCCTGGGCCTCACCCCCTATGTCGCTGATAAAGACAGTGAAGAAGTCCTCTCTCACTCTCACAAGGAACCTGTTGATCCAGGACGGCAAATTTTCCATAGAGTCCCGGTAAAGGGTGTCACGTCCCTGGTCGCGACTCGCGGTGATGATGGCCCGGGCAGTCTCGACGAGACTGTGTCTCCCCTGACCGGACTCAAGGATGCAGAGAGCGAGATGAATCGATGCTTCGATGATCTTGTATCGGGTCGAGTTCGGGGGAAGTCGAGTCTCCGACTCTTCAGCAAAGATTTGGAGATCTACAACTCTGGACATGTTTGGATACGGAGTGATGACTTTCGAACTTGTTTCAAAAGAGAGGAGGAAATTGAGAGGAGAATATGTAGCGTAAGATCTGATGAGCCAGTGGCACTCTTGTTAGCTAAGATTTAATCATCTAGTGCTGGACATACTTTGAGCCTTGAGGATCGTAAATCTGCCAGCAGATTGAGGTTGAGAGGCTGTAAGGGGAATAAAGAGAGATCAAGTACCCAAGTATAACAGTAAGGAAAAGTGCAGAGAGAAGAATCAAGTGTGAGACAAGCGAGGCTGTGGTTTGGTTTGTATTGAAATCCGAACTGATGAGATCGACAGAACTTGAGAGACGAGTTATCGTCTTATATACACCAACCCTCGGCTCCGTCGCCATTCTCACAGGCAAAGATCCCCATTGAGCTGAGATAGACTTGCACGCGTTTAAAGAATCGGTTCACTCGGATCCTTGACAATGCTGGCCATTCTGGCCAGGCACCCGGCCGGACAGGGCACTTGGCGGTTGCAACCAACATCTGTTTTTCTGATTCTCGAAGGCTGAGATTGTTATTTTTATCTCGGAATTCTGAATATGGGCAGACTCACGACGGTTGTGCGTTGGATCTGTTAAAGTGGTTGTGTGTTGGTCGGTATGTTTCAGGCTCAGGTGCTCTGCCAGCTCCACATCCATAATTCAAGAACCATTAGCATTGTCTCTGGTATCACTCAAACTCGATACCAAGTCTTGATTAGCCGAACCTTTTGAGTTTGTTGCCTGGCTTGAAACAGGTCGCTTCTAAAGCTGGAAAACGGGCTCGGCGCCTAATCGAACGGCGGGTACGGCGGTGCTGTACCCTATTGGCCAGGAATAGCGCCGCCTGACTTGCCCCACAACACTGGCGCTTACAGCCGAATAATGGGACCACCGGTCCCGAGCGCTAACTGAATCACATTTAGCGCTCTCGCCATGGCTTCGCTCTTCTACCCCACTACCTCGAAAGCATCGCCCCCAGCTTTCGCAAGCCAAAGCCCTCAAGACGCTTCTTCAGATCATATCTTACGGAAATCATGTCTTCAAGGGACGCTCAAGGCTCGCCAGCTGAAGCTGTGCCAACTCAATTCACAGACGATGCTCGGTTCAAGCAGCTTTCCATCGATAGCCTCGATGGTGACCATGCTGAGCTGTTCACACGTGCCATCACAAGAGTCTTGTCCACAGAGATTTCGGAAACCACATATGCCCAAATAATCGACGGGTTGCCCTTATCAGCTGTCGTAAAGGATACTGAGAGTGGTGGTCCTCCAAATGGCCATCCTATTAACAACTCTCATCAAGAGCTGTGCCCAGGGGTGCTTGAGAAGACCAGAGAATTCCGCAAGGAGTTTGACCCTCAGATTCTGAAGTTTGATTCCAGAGTGAGTCAACCCACCCCATACTTTATGGTTACATGACCGAACTTGACACTGACAATGGAAAGCTTCTCCTTGCATACCAGGCCGCTGCCCCGGGGTCAAGAGCGTTTAGGGTGGCCCTCATCGAGATGATAGCAATTGCAGTCCACCAAATTGCTGTCATTATCTTTCAACTTGACACCAGCCTTCACAAGGATGACGGCGTCACCGACTGGCAGGCTCCCAAGTCTGATGAGTTTTACTGGGAGCTTTGGCCAAACGGGCCGCTCCCCACCCTATTCCAGCACCCATGGTACATTGACTACGAACAGTATCCAAACGGTGCAGCAGACATGGTTGGTTATTGGGCTGAGTCTCGCATCCTGGGCGGTGTTGTCTTGTTTGACCGACGCAGGCCAGACTTTGATCCAAATGCCGTCTACTTCATCTCTGATCGATACAATGTGACCTACAGAATCTATGAGCTCTTGCCGGAGCAGAAGCAACTTCTTATCGATTTTCTGACTGCAGACACCCCACCGGCTGAGAGCCCTCTCCCAATCCTGGGAGATGAGACGAATCGACACCGTGTGGATCCGGAGGAACCCATCGAGGAGACCGGGATTTACAGGGATATTTGGGAACGAAGAGCGCGCCCGGTGACACTGGGTGACTCGAGAATGAGGGACGTGTGGGACCAACTAGACTTTCCTACTTTGGCAGATAAGAGGGCTGCGGATGAACGCGCCAGAGAGCGGAGAATGTTACAAAAGTACGGCAACGATGCCCAAGAATCGAATTAGGTAATGCGGGACTTTCTCTGGGTCGGAAGGAGTTGCATCAAATAGCAACTCTGAATTAAACCCCTTGATCTTTGAGTTGCGGCCTCTACTATCAAGAATATGGATATGCAAACACAAGCCTCACACTACGTGGCGTGTGAACCTCTAAAGACAAACTTTGATGAGAACTTAACCTGTATTTTCTCAACAAACTCTTGAGTTGCAGATGTGGCAGAGTTTATGGCCGAATTCAAGCTCCATGAGTCATACTTAGAAACCTCGTCTTGCCCCGGATCATTTCATCTCTCTACGCTCTCCACAGACCATTCTTTCACGATCTTCGGGCTCAGTTAACCCATCAAGGGCCGGGCTGCAACTATAATAAAGAACAGATCTCCATTCTTTCACACTTCCATCACTTACCACGCAATTTTACAGCACGAGCTATGAATTATGGACTATTATTGGCCCACTCAAGGGGAAGATCCTTGATCAAATGCTTCAGGCCTCATACGTGTGGTATATGCCATGGGAGGTTTGGGGATTTACTCGACACGGTCGTTGTTCGTAAGTGATCCTCAAAAGAGTCTTTCACCCCATGCTTTGATTGCACTTGGGCAAGTGCCTCTTGTTGACCTTTGTCTAGTCTACTGCGAGAACTACCCGGTTGGCTCCTGGGAAACAACAGTGATCGCGAGCATGGCCATGAGGGCACTTGGGGACTTTCTCTACGATTATGAATCCCCTTGTGTCAAGGTTCATGAGCACTGCTACAGGTTTATCTCCGCTCTCAAATCTCCAAGGAAAGCAAAGAAAGGACTAAGCTTTGTTGGAAGAGTCTTGAGCTCGTTCATGGTTGGAGAAAACAACCCGGATGCTCGCATCCCGGAGCCGTGGGCGTTTTCCCCCGACGCCCTGGCCGTGGTACGCGACAAGTTTAATCTCCATGGCCTGTCGGGGCTCCCTGTGGAGATTTTGGCCATCATTCAAGAATACTCGAGCGAAGCGCCGCTGTGGCATTTTGCGAGAGCAGTGGCCCTGAGGATGGAGCTGTCTTTGATGCCCCAGGAAACCAAGATGGTTCAGCGCATACTGTGTGAGATTGAGTCTTGGACTCGAGGAGATGAGGGCCCAAAACTTTCACAAAGACACAGTAACTACACCCGGGTGACCCTGGATCACCATGGCATTAGCAGAGTGGAGGGTCTTGATGACTACCCGGAACCGCTTAGCGAAAAGCGAAGCGGCTCGGCTAAGTATATCGTCGCTGACCGGAGGAGAGTCCAAGCTCTCAAGATAGAGATATACTTCCAGGTAAATAGCCAAGATGAGAGCAGAACTGTAACACCGGGCTAATGACGGACAGGACGGTCTCGCATGGCTCGCGACGAGGACATATGCACGGCTCGCAATGTGGGACACTCCAACACCCCCGAAAGCTCTTCACCTTAATGACCGCTCGGATTACTTTCAACTTGAGTCGTGCGCCATGTCTCTGCCTGAAAACACGTACCCGTCGCATCCAAAGACCATTGACCTTTCGACCTGCACCGGCCTGACGTTTTTATATCAAGAACTCTCCCGGGAGGAAGTCTTTGCTATACAAGTCCATACTCGAACTTCCCCAGTCCATCTGAAAAAGCCTGCGGACGGTCTCATGGCAGTGTACGTGCCGCTGCCACCTGGTGAGGAGATTCTCTCAATGTCTATCCTGCGTGGTGAGTATAGAGGCGCAGGTAGCTTTAGTCTCATGGTGGGTTGACGCATACATCTCAAGGTTATGGAGTTTCTAAATGCCTCATAGTTCGAGACCAAACTGGCTGGGGTTTTCCATGTTGGGTATCACCAGAGGCTCCCATCTGAGTCGCACAGCAAGTTGCCCAAAGCGCTCATTCATTTCAAAGGGACATCAGGGCGTCGGCCTGAAATCTCCATCTACCCCATGAGTGAAGGGTCGCTACCTCATGCATTCAATTGGCCGGTCCAGAATCGGCATCTGGGCTCCGCGGGCATGTTATATTCATGGGCCCCCTTGAAGAACATGGTCCACGTTGATGTATATTACCACCTTAATGTATATCAAGACGAAGAGAATCTCCTGGGGATGCATATCTACTATGCGAATGGAGCGCAGAGGACAATTGGAGACTGTCGTGTCGGGTTTCAACCATGCAGGAGCTGGACGAAGCCGTCGGCTCTGTACTGGAGGCCTTTGACCCGTACCCACCAAGTTCAGGTTACGTTTGATGACCATCCAACGGGAAGAATTTGGGAAAAGAAGTGGAACCGAGCTGATCTAGTTGGAGAGGTGCATCTATTAATATCTGGATATCGCCAATATTTCGAGGTACTGCCAGCTGGAAGCTGGCGGGGAGTGTGACGAGGGAAAAGGCAGAGGTATCCGTTATGCTCTAATTCAGCCATCAGACTCTTCTCTCTCTAGAATGCTTTTCTTATCAATCTTATCAAATATGATCGGAACAGGTGTGTTATGTGCGGCAGCCAAAGTCATCACATCTTAACAGTGCTCACAGGTGATGGGCACTTGCTAACATTTTCCCCCGCCTTTCAACACTGCATAGGTAATGTTTGTACCTCCATCTGAGCATACAAATCCCATTCTGAGTTAAAGACTGTGCCGATTCTTCTGTTGCTCAAGAAACGGCAGGTGCGATTTGTACGACTTGACCTCGAGGCCGAAGCGGGGTGCAGAGACACACTGCGCCGATTACCTAAGGGGAGACGACTTTGCTTCTTCACCTCTTCAATTCTTCACCTCACCTACTTCTGCCTTTGGCCTTTCCATCCTCTAGGCCTAGGCAAACATCTTCTCTCCTCCTCCACTCCGTGCTACCGCTTCTTCACCATGGGCCAGGACTGGAAGCTGATCAACATTGACAAGAAGCGACAGCTTCGCCATATCGGCCAGCCCAAGCTTCTGGACATCCTCAAGAGCACCTCGGGTGAACAGCTTGTTGGACTTCTGGCCAATCCCTCCTGGCTAAGATTCCAGATTCCCGCTGAGAAAGCCATCCCCGCGAAGAAGAGAAAGTGCGCTTCACTCCCCTTCCTCGTCGACTACAATCCTAACCTCAGTACGCTAGCCACGACTCGCCTCTCGTCAATCTCCCTCAAAACATCATCGACTCGATTGTTGCCATCCTATACGAATGCCGACATGACGCCGACCTCATCTGCCTTTCCGTCACCTGTAGCTACTTCTTCCGACTCATCTCCCACATGATTCAAGCAGCCATCTCGGAAGACATCGGACAGTGGGCTGGCGACCGACTCATTCTCATCGGCGAAAGGGCTGTCGGCTACCCTCCTGAGATTGCGACCGTCTTGGAGAGGTTCCAGTGGGACAGCGATGGAACCAACCCGCTATATGAGATGGGCGAACAAGCCGTGGCCGAAGGTCACCACTCAACCTTGGCATCCCTCGTCAAGGAACAGCCATTCGAAGTATGGGGCAGAGCACTCGATAACGTGCGCGAGCGACTGGACCAGAAGCAGGAGGTGTCGTTACCCTTTAAGCGTTTAATGAAACTCCTGATGCACAACCCCCACTTCCCGAGTAGTCACCGACCAGCCGTGCTCCGCAACCTCACGACCAAGCAATTCATCAGCGACGATGCTCTCGCCCGGTCCAACTTTTCCTACAGCCTGGGAGAGGTCCTGCTGTGCTACATCACCTGGGGCGAGGAGGCTGCCCAAGACGAACGGGTGAGGCTGCCCATGAAGGGAGAGTGGGCGGGTCATCGGTTCGACATCACTACGAGGGAGAAGGTTAGCGGATGGGACGACGTGAGCCAGCAGGTCATCAAGAGAATGATGATGGCTACTAGAGAGGAGAGAAAGACTGGTAGACGGGTGGACGGGAAGATTTGGGGAATCTAGATGTCACAGGTCAGCTTCGCCTTGTTCGTCAGAGAGGGAGCGAGAGACACAGAGTAAAGTTTCTCTGTCATGTTTTCGGTCATGCCACGATTGTAAAATACCCTCAGCAAGCTAGCGTCGTTTTATTCGTCGTCCACAAAAGCCATCCGCAATATCAAAAGCCAAGTTACTGAACTACAGGAACAAAAATGACCATGCCCATCCCATTTTCTGCCTCCATGCTCTCAACGCTGAACTATGTCGGTCTGAAACGCGTCGAGGCATCGGCGTTGTGTCTCTGGTGTCTCGTCATGAAAGTTGACGCCCAAAAAGTAGAAAGCCTTCTTGCGCTCGGTCGCGGTCATGATGTCTGGCGGCGCCTTCATCACTCGAGAGCAGAATTTGGCTACCAAGGCGCCCTGGGTGACCCTCAGGTCATTGATCCTCTTGTCGGTTCTCTTGTTGACTTTCGAGACAAAGTGTCAGTAAAGGATGCGAGTGACGCGTGATAAAGGTTGAACGAGAAAAGCCTTACAGAATCTGAGCGCAAAGTATTCAACAAGGTTGATCAACAAAACCAAGAGTGAGATGAGCCCCATGGCGATACTGTTCTTCCAGTAGATCGTATACTGGTACTTTGTATCCCAATAAGTATACTTGTCCATTGCCCAATCCCAACTGAGCTCGTCGAATTGTCTACGCTTGGTCCAGAAGTAAGCGCATGCAATCGCTGCCACGAAAGGGGATGCCAGGCAGAGAATACGGCCAGTCGTCCTGAAGAATCGCTTTAGGTACTGTTCTCGCTCCTTTCTGTAGAATGGGACGATCTGGAAGGCGATGGCCATCTGCACGATGCTGAAGTAAAGATCTTGGTGTCCAAGGTCTGCCTCGGTGAGTGTGTGTTTGCGAGAATGGTCATTAGACTCACCACTGGGCTCGAAATGCTTCTTGCAGTCCAGGTCAAGAACGGTTTCGAGCTCTTGATAGCACTTGAAAGCTGCATAAGATCTGTCGTAGGCTGCCTGTCGCCGACTTTTGGAAACTACCTTGACAACCTATAGCGTAGCATTAGCCTTGACTTTGGACTCATCGACGGCGAAGGTGCTGTTACCCCTGTTGCTACAGCCTTCCTGGAAAGCCATGTACCGAGCGCGAGCCACTCGTCTTGCAAGGAACCTCCTTGAACAGCCTTGATAGCAAGATCACCAACACGCTTGTAAGCAAGTTTGCGGGTGTGTTCATCCACGGTGGAAATTTGATGGCTAATAGTACCTACGTCAGCATGAGCAATCTTCGGACGGCATAGGGCACTTGCATGATTCCGGCCACGATGTCGGGTTCCACGACCAAGGCCTGGAGGAATACGAAATGCGTGTACTTGATAACAGCGTAGCGTTGAGTACGCTGTCCGAGGGGATACATGGTTAGAAATTGTTCCTTTTTTCCGATGCTCTCAAAGAAGTCCCGGACGACAGGTTGGAGAGTCTGATGAAAGAAGGATCTCATGATGTCGTCGGGAGCTGTGTCATGACCTCCTCGAAAGATGGGCTGATATTTGAAATCAACCTAAAAGACAACAATGAATAACAATGTCCTAGATACTCTCAGGTTACTGGATGCTCACCATAGCGGGTACAAACTCATCCCTGCGGTTCTCCTCAGCAGAGGCAGAGTTTAATGGTTGAACTTGCCAACCCGGAAGATCGACTTGAGCCAGAGTCTCGGTAAGGGAGCGACGGTGTTTAAAGTTTCCGCCCGTCTTGGAAAAGTGCCAAACTTCCAATCGGACAACGGGCGGGACCTTGTTAAGATACGTCTCGGCCTCTGGAGACATGTCCCTGCGAGAAGTCTTGGCGCTTGGTGAAGGTGGAGGGGATTCGGTACTGCTAGGCACGGAAAAGGCATTCCGGACAGACTCCTCAGTTGGTTTGCCCGTCTGCGAGGTAGCAGTAGGCACTTTGAAGCTCATTTCTATGAAAGACATTTTGATGGATGGCGGAGGGAAATTTGGGTGTGTCGGGTGTCAAAGAGTTGGGAAACAGCGTGTATTAAGAGAGCTTGGACAAACAACCTGGGCCGGCACAAATGGCAGATCCAAGAGTGAAAGGATAAGCCATCTGCAGGCCTGTTGGAAGGACCAAAGACGGAGGGGGTTGGAACAAGTAAGGGAGTAAGCAAGTGTCT
The DNA here is from genome assembly GCA_023509735.1 of Fusarium liriodendri. Classification (NCBI taxonomy): domain Eukaryota; kingdom Fungi; phylum Ascomycota; class Sordariomycetes; order Hypocreales; family Nectriaceae; genus Fusarium; species Fusarium liriodendri. Next base: position 22,142 of record JALLKD010000916.1, read on the forward strand.
CGCACAACAAAGAAACTGAAGGAGGGGTTTCTCGGCTAGGGCTTTGGTGTGTTGGCCTTTGCGGTTTGGCCATGCCGCCAAGGGGGGCAGGGAGACAAAGACAAGAAAACATGTGACGATGATAAGTTGGTGGAACAAAGGAGTTACGTGCAAGCAATGAGCCAGATTGAGGAGTCAAGAACTAACAATAGACACAGCGCTGGGAGTTGGCTGGGGTTTGTGGTAACATCTGGTGCATGGCATTTTTTTGTCGACGGCTTGTGCCTTGTCTTGACTGGGCGGCATTTTCTATTGAGTGAATGGACAACAACTTCTTGATGCCGAGCAAAGCTTTTTTGGCTGCACCACCTGACAAAGGCCTCAGATAGGTGAGATGAATTGTTTGCAACTTGGGTGCTTTCTTTAGTTGTTGTAGGCCGTCAAGTGCGCCCTGTTGGAAAAGACCTAGGTGCCTTGGCAATCAGATTTCACTCTTAGCCACGAACTTATCAAGGAATATAGGAGGAATACCCCAAAGAATAGTAATATTATGCTTTGCGTTCTGGTTAAATTTCCTAACCAATAGGACAAGATGGAAATCTTGCTACAATTTCTTGCATGGTTCATCAACCCCTTCCCTAAACCGTAACGCCAAAACCAAACACCAAACTCCAAGCCAAGCTTTCAAAAGACACGATGTTCTGGCTCAGTTATCCCATCAAGGGTAAGGCACAAACTGTGTAAAAATCGCAATTTCCAAAGAGAAGTTCCATTTTCAAGTCAGGCGGGCGTCCGCGAGGTATTCATCGCCACTATCAACACACCATAGCATCATGTCGCAATGCTAACAAAGCCACCTCTTGTCCCCTTTCGTTTTCCTCACTGCCTGTAGAAGAAGGCCCGAAATGGCGGCCTTTGGCTGAACCTGCTGACCCGACTTTGGACAAAAGGGGGCGGCCGCAGGAGAGGCATAGACAGACAGAGGTACACATGCTAGCTACTATCTCAATTTTCGCGTTAATTTAATGCCAAGATTCCAATTTCAACCAGCCAGCAACTCCATTTTAAGCCACCTTCAAGGGCAGAATCCATGGCTGACATGAGGCAGAGCGCTTAGTGACAGCTGACAACTCCTACTGCGTGCGCCTTTTATCACAGCCTGATGCACTTTCATACACCAAATTCATTCCAGCTGGGCTGTGTACCAAAGGGCACAGCCTCCTAGGCTTTCGCTGGGGCCTCCGGTCTCTGCCTAGTTAAGCTTAAATACAGGTTATTTTCCAATACGTTGTCAACGATATCAACCATCCCCCATCGCTAGCGCCTTTTTCCCCTATCCTGCCTTGATCCGCGGCTCAGTAACTCTTCGCCACAATGGCCACGGAAGCTGTAGGGGTTGCACTCGGGTCAGTGGCCTTGACTAGTATTGTCAAAGATGGCATCGACCTCTATTCGATGTTCTCAGCAGCAAAGTCCATCCACAAAGACGCTGAGATATTTGGGACGAGGCTCGAGGCCGAAAAAGTGCTCCTGCTCCAATGGGCAACGCGTGTCGGTTTTATCAAGCCTCAAAAATGGGACACACGCTTGAATGACCAGACTCTCTACAATGCCGTCGCTAGGGTCCTGTCCAGCATCAAGAATCTGTTGGGGGAAGCAAACGACCTGCAAACCCGATACAGACGTGAACGTCGCGACTTGAGCATCAGAGACAAGTGGCGCTGGGTTAGGCGCGACAAGAAAAAGGTTTGCACAGTCACTCCAACAGCTCTTCTACCTCAACTCACAACTTCGTGGTCTGCTTCCCGATATCCCCAATGCTCCTGATGACCACAATTCCAGGAGCACTCAGCGCCTGAAGCATGTTTTGAAGACGGCTTCTGGTGTCTCTGTTCTCGAAGCACTGAAAAAGTCAATTCGGCCTGGAAAAGGGAAAAAGAAACTCGAGTCCTCCAACAGCTCGAGTTTAGACGAATCAATGATCGTAGAGGATTCTTGGGCCTTGTTTCTTCCCCACAGATCCCAAGAATAGTAAGACCTCTGCGACTGGATGTGAGCAGAAAAGTCGGGATCAACTCGCTGGTTGGTAAAGCGGTTAGTAGCAAATCGACACGGATGTGTACGTCCTTGGCCACTCACGAACGCAAGAGATATGGATTGAAGGAACGGGCCGGTGCTTTAGACCTGAGTGTCATTTGTTTTTTCGTGAGGATTTTAGTGTATCGGTGCTTTTATCATCCGCGCATAGAGTTTGCACTCAATGAAAGGCAAGAAGGGGCTTAGAATAATCTTTAATTGCCTTTTCTTTGATTACTCGGGGATGCCTAAATAAAGACCATGGGCGTGATGTTTTCTGGACTTTTGTTTTCGAATTCATACTCGACACAAAGAACTTAGTAAACTGATACTAAGAAATAACTATTCAAAGCAAACGGTGCCTTTAAAACTTGCTTCACGTGCTACCAAATCGAGCTTTGATGCCTCTTTCCTGCCTAAACTTCATCTTGAGCCAAACGGAACGCCACTTAAAAGCAACTCCAGCTTCTATCAGCGTCTCAGATCAACCTCGCACTGCACTAGCCACTGTAGAGGCAACTTGATTTGAACCGCTCTGGGAAATTGGACCAAGAACCTGAGAGGAAGAGTCTATGTTAGCCTGACGCCATAAATCATGAGTTTTGGAGTCGACATACCGCTTGTCTGAGGCCCAGTGCAACGTTGGATGCGTTTTGCTGGCTTAGTAATTTCTGACGATTGACCTGAGCTGCTATTTCTTGCTGGCGCTTGATGTTTTCGATCCAATTCGCCGTTGCGACGCTGACGTCGAACTTGAGGGCATCTTGGATGATGCCCAGGAGTAGATAATCATTCACATCGCCTTGACCCTGGTTCGACACCAAATCCAAGCGGAAGGTGCAGTCCTGGAGGGCAAAAGTCTGACTGTCCTGTTTAAGGATTTTCTTCGCGTAAACGGTGTTGACAGGTCCGAGCTGAGCTGGCTGATCGCTGTCTTGGAAATTCTCACTCATCAAGAGAGCATTTGGTAGTGTCGTCTGTTGGTCGGGTTGGCTGGTAAGAGGCTCGAACCGCGGCCAAGGGAGCTTCATGTAAAGTGTGACATCCTCCATTCCCTCGGGAGGGCTGGTACGACGACGCCCAAAGACGTCGTCCATAAAGTCTCTGTAGCCAGATGTCTGGTCACTGAACCGCCAAGCGAGGCGGACCTCATCGCCTTCCTTGACATTGATCTTGTCTCCCGGTGCTGCACCTTTCTTGAGAATGCGCCAGATTTGGATTCCGTCGTCGTCGGACATGCCGGGGAGGAAGACACCTTGTTGGTTGCGGAAGATCATGAGAGATGAGGTGGGGGTTGACGGAAGAGAGGTATTTAGGTTTTCAGTCTTGCCACTTGCATCCTGTGACGAGCATTAGTGTTGTTGGATGACCTGATGTTGATTGACTTACAGTATGGGTCAAGACACTCTCGGACTGCAAGGTTTCAGATCGCAGGATGACTCGAGATTCGTGGCACAAAGCCTCATCGTACGGCGCGACAATACTCCAGACCGTACTCGCGAATTGCTCATTGTATGCCGTGCCAAAATCAGCTTCGCCCACCTTGTTCGTAGCATACCCATAGACTGCAGGGGCGCGGTAGCTGGGAGGGCAAGTCAGTATTTAAGTCGAAAGGGCAGTATACGGGGCTTTCATACCTTCTTGGCGAGAACAGCGGCTCGAGCTCCTTTCCTACAACATGCGGGTTGCCCCAAAAGTTCTGGTCTATGGCCATGGCTCTGGGTGTGGTGTACCACATGGGTCTATGTCCAAGATAGTACTGCGGAGGGACCCAAGTGTCGTTCTGGGCGCTGTCCTTCAAGTAAGACAGGGACAGGCCATTGTTGGGTGATGTAAGCCGTAGGCGAATCTTTTTGTCGAGCGAGTCTGAGAACTCGAGATATTTGCTCAGAACGGGCACAGCTCCGGCAAAGATTGCCTTGACGTCTTGGAGGCCGTCCATGCTCGCGATGGCGTCAACCATCAAGGTGAGAGAGTCTCTCTAGTGCGTCGAGTTAGTACATAGTTGATTGTAGACAAGAGTTTCTTACCTCGATGACCCGCCAGTTCTTGTGATTGCCGACAGTCGGGGCCCACGCAGTAGGGCTGTGGCCGTGGTTAGCATCAAGCACAACATGAATGCTCAGTCCACCTACTTTGTCGCGAGAAGAGTATCGCCGCCTGTGGCCTCAAAGAAATGCTGCTCCTCTTGCCTCTTGTCCGTCGTGGAGGAAGAGCTTGCACTTCCAGATTCATCCGTGTGCTTGACGCTCGTGCTGACCCAGGGGGTAGTCACGGCAACTCCAACAGAAACCTTCATAGACTGCTTCTGTTCCTGCTCAGAAGTTTTCGTCGTCTCTTCCATGATCTTCTTTGTCTGGAGGCGTCCACCCATGGTTATGCGGCGGCAAAACAGATAGCCAAAGTCACTTTGGAGCTGACGTAGGTCCTGGATGTTCTTCGTCCTCCTCACCTTTTCGATGGAAGCCTTGAGTTCAGGCGTTGCTTCCAAAGTGGCAGCATGAAGATACACATCCGCTCTCGGGCACTACACCAGTTAGAACAGAGATATAAATTCACAGAACTGAGGCACATACCAAGAACTTAGCAATCATTGTTTTGCTGTATGTGTTGGTAGAGGTGGCCGTTGAGGTCGACTTGGATGAGGCATAGCCAGCACTGACAGACCCTCCAAATCCAGCAAAACCTCCTGTGACGGAGCCTTCGGTAGATTGAGCACTAAAGTCATTCTCTGCCATGCTCTCTTCGAACTCGTGAGCACTGACTAAGACGTCGATGCGGGAGCTGTCGTTCACGCTGAATGAAGGCCGCAGTTTTGGTCCTGTCTCTGCAGTGTTACCCTCACCAGGCTGTGTTTTCAGCTGGAAAGCTACGAGTCTGTTAGTTGGAGATATTCAGCATGGATGAGGCCAACTTGCCCGGTCTTGGAGCACGATTAATGCGGTTCTTTGTGCGGTCGATGCACCAACCATACATGGCGCCGCAGTTTTCCAGCACGTGCTCCCATTCTTCCGCACTCAACTGCCCAGCATGTCTGATTTGAATGCGTCAATGATGATTGTAGAGATGGAAGTAAGAAAACTTACTTGTCTCCATCAACGATGCCGGACCCCACGGTCACATCATCTGCCTGGGACTTTCTCTCCGTTGACTCAAACTTCTTTGCAGTTTTCGATGAGTCGATGAGGTCCTTGACGCCCTGAATCGGTCAGTGACGTGTTGATATCAATGAGAGTGTGAGACTTGCCAGATCCTTTGCCTTGTCAATCTCCGCTTCCTTGGCAAGCGCCGCTACCTTTTCGGCTGCGGTTGGTTCCTTTTCTTTCTCTCCCGCTGGCTTGTTCTCCTCAGCAGCGTTCTCTTTCTCATCCTCCTCTGGCTCTGGCTCTGGTTCGTCCACGTCCCCATAAGGCTTTGAAATTGGGGTAGACACGGCTTTGCCCCTAGGAGTGGGCTGTCCCTTGTCTCCAGTGGGCTTCACAGCAGGGGTAGAAACAATCTTTGGCCCAGTCGATCCAGTTCCCTGAGAGGTAGGTTTCTGTGTAGACCCGGCTCCCTGGGGAGTAGATCCCGGCGTGGGTTCCGTTGTTTGGGTAGTAGTTGGCTTTGTAGATTCTGTTCCATGAGATGTAGACGCCTGGGTTGATTTTGTGCCTTCTAGTGAGATCCCGCAAGGGTTAGTTATTTTGCTATAGTCTCCTGTTTGGTTGGATACTCATGTGGTGACGGAGAATCGGGAAGATCATCTGGATCCCGCTTTGTAATGAGCGGGCTGCTATCGATCTTGGGGGCCATAATTAAAGATGAAGGATGTTGTGCGAGGTGATGGCGATGTTAGGACGGCGGGTTGGTTTTGAGAAGGAGGCTGCTAGCAGGTTCATATATTCACTGTCCATATTCCGTACCAACCCGTATTCGTACCCTCAGAGATATAGAACAAACCGATGTCTTCACAATCTGACGGTGACAGGGTTCAACATTCCGCTTCAATAGGCGAACGCGGCTGTGGCGCATGGCGCCGATCTAGTGCTGCGGACTGCCAATGGTTCAGGATAGTCTGAGACACGGAACCGGCAGCCAGCCACACCAGCATTCTAGTCTCTTGACCCTGCCCAGAACGTCAAAGTTTATTAACGGCAAGCTTATCTTTATGGTTGAATGGACGGAGAAAGGAATTCCATTTCGGAATGCCGCGGCAATGTTCTTGGCAATATTGTCTCTCCAACTTTCAGCTCCAAGTCTAGATGGTCTATCTGCAAGCCACTCATGCAGTTAGGGTCATGTGTGTTTACATTCGACGCAAAAGGGTTCAAGATGTCTCAAAGAAAGTGTCATCATCATCAAAGACGTACGACGTCTAATGTTCGAGGAGTCTCAACATGGTCAAGTAGGTAGTGGATGATGGCGACCAACGTATGTGTCAGAGAGCGGCCACGAGTGTGGTGATTATGAAAATGAAGCCTCCTGCATGCTGAATACAGATGCCGTCTCCGTTGGCTTTTCCAAATCTCTACCCTATTTCATTGGAAATACAAAATAAAAGCTCCTATCCTTCGTCACGGTGATTGATTGTGGGGAAGCAAGGATAGATCTCGCTAGTTCCACTGTTGCAGATACGAAGTGCTGGGGTCAACAAGCTAACGAAACCTCTCACCATTGACTAGCTCCCCGGGATTGGATAGACATTTCGGCAAATACCCAATAGCAATTAGGCTGGGCAGGGTCTAGGCCGGCCTCCTTGAGGCTTGGATACCCAAAAGTAATCAGCCAAGCAAACCAGCGACTGCATCCACGCGTAATTGCAGTTCCAGACTCCCATTCCCTGTACTTGATTGAGTTTCTGGCAGGGTGCTTCAGACTATCAACGGAAATGTGACAACGGCCCAGCCAATATTCACGACGCCACGTCTCATCTCAGCCCGCCCCTATTCTAACGGATGATTCTGGACTCCGCGGCCGTGCGGAATGGGCATCTCGCTTTCCATCGCACACGAGATTACATGCGTAAAGAATTATTCGAGATATAAGCTGAATCATGCCGCACAACCTTTGAATGCTCCCTCATAACATCAAGCATTTCGCCCTTCTTCCACACAACAACATCAGCGAAACATCTCGTCTGTCACAGATTTTACCATGAGCATGATACTAGCTCCCTACAATGATGCCATGCGCATCGGGCAAGGGTATGTTGCACGTTGCATCAAAACAAGACTCTAATTACTGACATAATTCGTAGCTTCAATTCCTACAGTAGGTTCAGTAACTTGAAGGTCTTGAGAAGAGTCTAACCTAGCTTTGCAGCTCATGAGCTTTGTATCGATGGCGCTGTCCTAGTTAAGTCTGCCGACCAGGGCGAGCAGAACCAGACAAAGACCATCGAGAGTCCCGCTCAGGTACGTGTCAAGACGAAGAACAGTGTGACTAGAAGTCTAATATCTTTTCCTATAGATTGTGTCATACTCCGCCAGAGTTGTGGAGAAGCTCAGTGATGTTGTCGAGGGTATGAACGTCTCATACTGCTCATCCATCAAAAAAGGCACCGTCGCAGTCAGCGGATCAAGCTCAACCATTGATGAGACTACCTTCAAGACGGCCGACCTCAACATCGTCGTCACCGTCAAGGTCACGAACCAGACAACAGTCATCAAGGAGAATGCTGAGTTTCAACACATCGACGGCATCGAGCCTGGTTCCACACTCTTCAACGAGTCTTATGGTGACTCGTACATCTCAGGCTTCATCAAGGGTGGAGAGTTTACTGGTATCATTTCTTTGAAGGTACTTGACAGAAGCCGGGTTGAGTCGACTGTCAAGGCCATCAAGTCCGGCCTTGATGCCAAGGATAAGGTAGCTGAAGGGCTCACTCTTAACACTTACGGCTCAGACTCTTCTACCGAGCTTTCCACAGCTTTGAAGAACACTGAAAGCCATGTCAGTGTCGCCTGGATGGGTGGTGGTCAGGTCAAGGACGGTTAGTGCGCACTTGTGGCATCGTTTTTCACTGAGGCTAACGCCATGAACAGAGACAACACTTTGGGATGTCAGCTCTGTCTTTGCAGCGGCGGCTGCATTCCCCAAGAGAGTTTCCGAGTGCCCACAGCGCACCTGGGCCATCTTGACAAAGTACAAGTCCAACCGATCTTTTGTCGAGTGGTCGCACAACAAAATGTTCAAAGCTCTGGAATACGACCAAGTCAGCAGCTACACCGCTGAGCTGTTTGATAGCTACATGGACTACAAGATGCTTCTCAAGGATCTCCAAAGCATCATTGATGACAGAGACGGTTTTGAGCCTCGCATGGGTGTCAAGGACGCCCTCGATACTTCAATGGAGACCTTGCTGAGTGTTCGTTCCGCCTTGCGGGAGGAACAGTCAAAGATCATCACAGCCATCAATGTCCTCAGCCGAGACCCTAGTGTCCTCAGGCGTCAGGCTAGCTGGGCAGCGTTGCATCGTTCCGACAAGGTCACCGCCATCATCCAGAGGGCTCTGGGCAAGTTGGCAGGTTCAGAAGCTACCGAGGTAGCGGTCCATGTGGCGTCGGCTTCCGATTCTGATGGAGTCGTTGAGTTGGATGATGAGGAACCTGTTTTGAAGAAGGACTTCAACTTCGCCACCCTCCTTCCCGCCGAGGTTTGGAAGGACGTCATGCCTGTGGCCAAGCCCAACTATACCCCAATCACCACGGCACCCTCTCTCGGCATTCAGGCTCAACTTGGCTTGAGTGGGTTTATCCCAGCGGCGCCCTCTGATGACGAGAATTGGGTCTCCAGCAAGATCCAAGTTACTCAAAGTTACGAGGAGATGAGGAAGGAGCTTGAGAAACAGCGAGCCGAGGTCGACAAGCTGCGAGCAGAGTGTGATGCCAAGATTGCCGAGGCGATAAGCAAAGCCCAACAAGCAGAGGCTAGCCGTGATAGCTTGAACTAGACGCTGACAAGCCAACTGAAGACGAAGGAGAGACAGGCAGCTGAGGCTGAGAACAGGAGGGTTGTGATTGAGCAGGAGCTCAACAATGTCAGGGGACAACTCCAAACCCGCACAGCTGAACGGGACGACAATGCTCGGGACAGAGACAACGTCAAGATGAGGCTGGAATCCACAGCAAACGAGCTGAACGTTGCAAGAAGTCAGCTCATTCCAGGAGAGCGCGACCAACTGCACATCTTCCACGTTCAATGGGGCCAGTCCATACCCGCCCAGCTTGGAGGCGTCATCGAAAAGTGTTACAGTTATCACTCTCAGAACAGGCCTATTCCCATCACTGTTGAGTTCTTCAACAACCAGGATAGTCTGCGAGGCACGTCGAAGTTGGCGATTTTCGTGTACAGGAAGAACAAGTCGGGCCCGATCAAGGTTAAGGGGGCCATGGAGGCCGGTACACTTATTTTTGACTAAGGATCTGTCTTATCTGTCTTGGGTCCTGTACCTGTTGATTTTTCATCCTATGGCGCACTCCTCATACCTTCGGAAGCAAGTCACTGGCGCTGATTCGCTTCGCCGCTTGTAATTACGAATAATCAAACATGCCCAAACATTGGTAATTGAGTCGTCATTTATGACTCCTTCCCTTACAAGAGTGATCATCTGTCGCCACCAAGACATTTGCCTCAGCATGATGATCTCATTAGGCCCCCTATACCGCTCTCTATAACCTAATTTTCTTTATATCCCTTTGTCTTTCATGCCAACTACTCCGCTCTGATCACCTCCGTGCGTCCATGTCCCCTAAAGTCTCTGTCAAAATTTGAGCGAGCGTCATCGTCATCGACACAACAGGCCCTTTTCTCCTTCCGCTCCCAGTAAAAGTGAACGCCCTCTGGCAACTCGTCCACATACTGTCCCGAGAGATGGTGATAGAATCTGACCTTTCCTTCTTTAGTCGAGGGTTTCTCTCTAACCCAAGCATCAAGGGGAAGCGTCTGGTCACCAACCACAATGTGACGATGGTCATCGTTCAAACTCATTAACGCCAGAGAAAACAGGGCCAGGGGAGCAGTCAGCGTGCATGGACCGGTTTCATTCCACGGAATTGCCACCCACCCGACTCCATACTCTTCAACTTCTCGACTGATCACATGGAAACGCACAATCACGACTTCCTTGTCTGTGAGAATGAAGCCGTATCGTGTCTTACCAATAACAGCGTATGTGGCAAGTTGCCTGAGAGTGTAGATAGCGTTTGGCTTTTTTAGACGTAGATCCACCGAAGTAAATGTATTGGACAGCCGAGAGCAGCTGACGACGAGATTTGTCTTATCCGTGGCATAAAAGACGCTCCAAAGCCAGTCAACTTCAGTATGAGGCGCCTTATAGTCACATGAAACATCGCTCTTGGAACAAACGAGACTTTCCTTGAGCTTGGGGATAGCATGCTGAAGGGGGACTTTGAGGAGATGATGTAAAGTTTCAATGCCATGCTTCTTCAGCTCATCGAGGTTTCGAATGGTAAATCGAGGATGTGCATCAGATACTGCCCATGCTTTGAATGGTCTCACTGATCTAATCGGGCGACTCAATGTTGGGCAAGGAAGGTCGAGAATGTGGCCATAGGCGTTCCTGAGGTTGGTCAAGTTAAAGCCTTCCCAGTACCAGACGTCATCGGAATACACCTTCATCCATGTGCCCATAGGTTTAGGTTGAATGGGTGCGTTGACATCGAGCACGAAAGTAGGGACATGGCCGGTCAAGGTCTCTTGGATTGTTTGTGGTGGCATCTTGATGGGAAACTGTACCTGACTCGATCAGGGTAAGGATGGACAGTGCTGAGTATGGAAGTAGGGTTTTGAAATGATAACTCAAAAACTGGTTACAAGCCTTTATATCATAGGAAATGACCACAGCCTTTGCGCTCTGCCTCTGGGCTATTCTGCATATTCGTGTCATCTGATCTCTCACATGAACAAAAGACTGTGGACAGCAAGAGTAAGCGAAAGTAAGTAAAGAACGACAAAGAACAGGGCAAGTAAAGTAACAGACTAATTGCCCAACTGTGGGTAACCCTGCAGCAGCGCGGAACAAGGAGGTTTCTAATGGAATTCCCACCTATGAAAACGTTAAAATCTTAGACGTCTCCCAATAGGCCACAAGGTACAAGAGCAAGTAGTTGTTGACACAAGATGGCATCGAAATTCATGTTAACCGGCGTGATCTATGTCCTACTATGATGCTCTGCTTATCGAAAGTTCTCCAAGTGACATCTCATATAGTTGGTACCGTCAACAAAGGAATGGTCAAAGGCCCATGAGCCTCATTTGAAGGGGCGACATGAAGGGGTTAGCACAGTCATTGCCTGCATTTAGTTGTAAGAGGACCCTCAAGCTATTGGATATTCATTATCTTCATCGTCAATGACAACTTCAAATGAGGGCATCCGCCAGAAGAGCAAACGATACAGTCATCAATCATAATTGCATATATTCATCCTGCCAATTTATACCGTATCTCATTTATCCACCATTCAGCACCTCTTTGAGGAATGTATCTTGAGGCCTTCTCATACAACCAAGCAACTGCCTAGTAGTGTTATGCCCGACAAACAAATCATCTCATGCGATTCTGGAATATCGGAGACTCTCACGCCCAGAAGAATTGCTCCCTGGCCCAAGCACTATCCATGGGAAACAAGACAGCAATCCTCGTATTCTGTCCAATATGCGATAACCCCTCCGGCCTCCCCTTGAGCAAAATCCCCCTACGAAGCAGTCCCCCACTAGCATTGATAGGCTTCTCAAAGACAAAAGCCTGCGACGAAGCAAGCCTGGTCAAGGTTTGATGTTGCAGGTGGAGCAGGCCGATCATCTGGGGGATCGTCGCGATCAGCCCTTCGCCTGAGCTATACTCGGTAGTCTGCTCGGGCACCCGCAGAGCTTGGCGCCATCCGCCTCCACTGCTGGACCATGGCGTAGATTGGTTCGAGATCTTGATGATCTGCGGTGGAGGCATCTCTCCACTGTCAAAACACTTGACTTTGCGCTTGCTTCGTCCCACGACGTAGCGATTTGGCTTGATTTCGTCTTGAAGGATGTCGCAGATCTTTCGTGGGACGTCGGATATCATGGCGATGCGGTCTAGAGTGGTGATCTTGTGGTCTGGGGATAGCTTGGCTTGGAAAAGGGCGATGGTACCGACGTAGTCGTCGCTGTAGGTGACAACTGTGAGGTACTCGCTGTCGCCGCCCATGTACTTGTCCAGTCCAAGAAGTTCGTTCTCCAGGGACAGCAGCCGCTCTTGTTCTTGCTCAGACAGGCCTTCAAGTTTGTCCTGCTTCTCGCCTGGAGTGGTGGAAGGCTCCTTCTCAAAACCATCACCCAACACCGAGCGCGAGATCTTGATCTTCCGCCCTTCGGAGCTTCGCCACATACCGAGCCATTCATAAGTTGTAAATGACTTCTTCAAAAGGCTGGGTAGACCAGTGGACGTGAAACCACCTCCATTGCCCATAGCCGTGAGATTGCCACCGAGTTGGACATGTTCGAGAAAATCGTCTAGAGCTTTCTTGGTCTCGGCCACAAATTTTCCCTGAGGTTGTAACTTGAACTCTTCGGCGGGATCATTCCATCCGGGGAAAACAACGGTGTGAACAGAAGAGTCGGCATCCTCGGCCCATCCAGGCTCGTCCACCGTAGTTTGAACATTGACCGTTTCTTCGAACAAGGCCTTCTTTAGGTAGAGCTCAAAGCGATTAGGTGCCATCGGTTGCTGCCTCGGGGGTTGGACATCAACAACACCGTCGCCAAGCCCTCTGGAACCCTCAGGTCCCTTCTCAGTGTCGGTGTTGCCAGATTTGCGCATATTCCGAGGAATATCGGCACATGACTTTCCAATGGCCGCGAGAAGACGGCATGGGCACAGGACACAACTGAGGCATGGATTTGTTCCCACTGACGCGGTGTGTCCGACTGCATCATCTTGCTCAGCCAGAGCTAGCGCATGATCCCATGAATTAGGATCGTAGGTGTTTCTCTCCTGGTAGTACTCTGCGGTATGGCCGTTGGACACCTCGGCCTCGGAGATGCCGTGTGCGCGGAGCGCGGGAACTCCGGGCTGTGCTCCAGTATTGAGCCATGGGTCTTCTTCGTCAGAGGAGTCGTCTTCGTCTTGGTCGGACTCTGGCTCAGAAGTAGATTCTTGGAGGTTGAGAAGCGCTGTCGCTTTCCCAGGGGTGGTTTCGGTCTCATCGAGCAGGCGTTTGACAGCATTCATCTTCTCATCGTCGGCGTCTCGTTGCTGAGAGGAAGGCTTTGGTGGAGACTCCATATTGGCTGATGGTGAAGAAAGGATCAGCTAGAATACGCCAGAGAGGCGCGGGGAATCGCCCTTTTGTCTTGATCATGGTTGTCGTGAGAACAGATCGAGACGTGCCTCCTACGGCATTGGCGTCAAGCCTGAAAGTCTGTTTGCACATAGCTTCACTCGTGATAAACTTTATCTATAACAAAGCAGATAGTCTAGATTATCTTGTGAACCTTGTTAGTCATCATGATCGACGAGCTCGACCCATCTTCTCCATCGTTTCCTTTATGATCTTCTTGTCCCCATGCTTACTGCTCATCACTCACCCGCCGCCCACCCACTGCCCAATGTAATTCACCACAAGCATTGTCTATTATCCAGGGTCCTATAGAAGCCATCTACCCTTGACTGAATGATTATCTTATCAGAAGAACTCACATGACATCGGATTCATTACATGATAGGTCCGAGTTCAATTAATTTAACTTTCGCTCAGAGGCTTAACCCAGCCTCGCCCCAGATTCCTTGAGCCTCACAGCCTTGGCATGTACCAGGTAGGCAAGGTCATGTTTATCCATTGTTCTAGAGCGCGCATGAACATAATTCTAGATGTGCTCACTTCATTTAATGGCTTTTCCCAATCATTCTAGGCTAGTGGTATGATCCTCTTGACAAATTTTTTCAACACATGATCGACGCAGATAATGACCTGACACTTGGCCGAAGACTTGACGGCGAATTGACCGTTGCCGACAATCTGACAAGCCAAGATGAAACAGAATTTGAACATCTTTTCCATTTTTGGGAATTGAATAGCGATGAGAAATGACTCGCCTACAGAACTGCCCCTGAGTTGAACGGAACTACCCATGAATGAGGGGCAATGTCGTGCACCCTTGTTAAGCCAAGCTTCTCTCGGCATTCTTTTTGCATGTCCATGACTCAACAATTTATAGCATAACCAGGGTCCAAGGTGACATCGATCGGGCATTGGGTCCAAGTCTAGGTCTTAACCCATGTGGTCCTAATCCTCTTGGCCATGTTTCCAAAACAACGCCAGGGGTTCAACTCCTTTCCGCGGACTAGCTTCTGAGCCGGCCAAGCCTACCCGATTCGAACTAGTCGGCCCGCAATCAACCGGCCGTTGACACACGTCGGGGGCATTCCGGAGCCGTAGTTTGACCCTCCTCAACGGTTGCGGGCCTCGGCTTTTGTGGTTCGTTCGTCGTTCTCTCTCCTGAAAGACTCGGACTCGCTCTCCAGTTCCCACATGGAAAAAAAGATTGCATGCATCTCCTGCGTCTCCCATTCCGCTGTACCGTAGCATCGGGAACACTGCGCCCACTGCCGGAAATGGATCGCAATGCAACTCATATTCCCCGAGTGCCTGGGATTATCTTGCACGGACGTCTGCAAGAATTGAGTTTTACATAAAATGCCCCCCCGGCCTCCAAGTTTGCCGAACTGCTCTGGCAGTTTCTGTTTCTGGGGATGCTGCTGAATTCGCAACTGACAGTTCTAGGCCCATCATGGCGACTGAAATCGAGAATCGTGGGCCGGAGCTCATGGCCGTCAACATCACCTTTCTAACGGCGGCGCTTATTTCCATGATTTTGAGAGTATATGTTCGGAGTGTCATGGTAAAGGCGTTTGGTACTGACGACTGGATGATGGTAGTTGGAACGGTATGTTGGATCGTCATCCTTGCTTGACAAAGTTTCGCTTTCTGACTTGGCATTGATCTTCTTCCAGGTTTTCTTTACTCTATATGCCTCTTTCTCCATGTCAGGTGTTAAATACGGTACCGGACGTCACCACAAAGACCTCGAGTTGGTCCAGATCCAAACGGCCAAGATGGTGACTTTTTCTACCTGATGAGCCATCTCAACATGATCTAACTTGGACATAGTGTTGGTGGTTTTGCTACCTTTGGTACGCCCTCTCCATGGTATCATCTAAACTTTCCATCGGTTGGTTCCTCCTCCGCGTCACGACGAGCAAGATCCATCGATGGGTCATCTACCTCGCCATGATGTCGACCACGCTTTCAGGCATCATCTTCTTCTTCGTCACTCTTTTCCAATGCCAACCTATGTCATATTTCTGGAACGAGGAACAATCGGGAAAGTGTGTCAATGTCAACGTTGTCATCGCTCTAGCAACGCTCTACAGCGTATTCGCCGTCATTTCGGATTTCATCTTTGCTCTTCTTCCCGGACTCATTGTCTGGAAGTTGCAACTCCACAAGAAGACAAAGTTGATGCTGATCCCTCTTCTTGCCATGGGCTGCGTGTAGGTTCAATCTCGCCTGTATGGTGGTCAACATGCTAATGGAAAATTCAGTGCAAGCTCGGCTGTTATTGCTCGTTTCCCATACCTGCCTAAGTTTAGGGAGGATGATTTCCTCTGTGAGTACCCTGTGCACTCTCTGACTTGACCATGAATTGACTTGATACTAGGGAACACTCTCGACATTGCCATCTGGTCATCGGTTGAGCAAGGTCTGGCCATCACCGCTGGTAGTCTCGCGACTCTACGACCGCTCCTCAAGCTAGTGGCATTCCGCCTCGGACTCACCAGTAAGCCCATCTCCGTGCCGCCTTCAGGTTATGGCGTCTCGGGGCACCGCAACACTGGCACTGGACACTTCTCCGGGCACAACGCATACACACTTTCTTCTGTCGGCCGTGACGGGTTGTCAGATAAGAAGGCAACTGCCGGCTCTAGCGCAGCAAATGAGTATGGGATTGGTGTCAAGAGAGAGGTTCAGATCACAACGACTGGGCGAAATGAGAGTGAGGAGGAGCTGCACTCACCCCAGCCGTGGGTGAAGGCCAACAGTCACTGGCAACAGTGAGAAGATGCAGTAAACAGATGATGCACATATCACATGAACTACAGATCACGACACTCGTTTTTGTACATTAATTGAGAACAGCGGGAGTTGGTATGAGAGACCAGATAGTTGAGCAGATAATCAATAGACATGGGACTTCACAGCTGGAAGCAGATTCCAACGTTGTGCTGCTGAGTGGCATTGGCTGTTTTGGGTAGGTGATATTGTTTCTCGATTAGCGGTTTATACTAGCATGTATTATAACCGTGCTCTTTGTTATCGTGGTGTCTCCTCTTGGAAGGTCACCAAGGTCACATGGCGACTAGCACTGACTGTCGATCTGTGGACCCTTGCCCCACGAGCAGCACTTGGTGACATCTTGATATTAGAGGCAAATTAAACTCATATTAGGCAGGTCTACTAATTTAGACATCCCACTTGGATCTTTGGCACATTGACGCTTGTAATCTCTTATATAAATGCGTTGATTATTATGACATCTTGCTCGCTAACGCTAACCGCTATCAAACACCTTACTCATACATGATTCGCCATCATCACTTATTCCTCCAAGGCAGCCAAGATATCATCGGCAGCCTTCTCAGCAGCCATGTATGTAGACACGGCAGTGAAAGTACCGGGGATGCGGGGGTATACGGAAGCATCAACAACACGGAGGCCAGCAACACCACGCACGCGGAACTTGGAGTCAAGAACAGCCATAGGATCATCGTCAGTACCAATGGGGCAGGTGGAAGAGGCGTGGTGACCCCAAGCGGTGTCCTTGATGTAGGTCTCAATGTCCTTCTGGGCGGTGACATCCTTGCCGGGGAGGACCTCGGTGATAGGGACGGCCTGGCTGGCAAAGGCCTTGCGGGCGAGCTCAACGGCTTCGTACAGGGCCTGAAGATCCTTGGAAGACTCTCCACTGCCGGTGTCAAAGTAGTTGAAGACGATGTCGGGGACATCAAGGGGATCGGCAGAGCGAAGAGTGACCTCGCCGGCAGTGTTGCGGGGGTGAGCCTTGAGGATGGCCCAGGAGAACCAGTCGTGCTCAATAGTAGCGTTGACGGCGTACTGGGGGAAGTAACCTCGGAAGTTGACGGGACCACCGAAAGCAAAGATATCGAACTCATCCTTAGCAGTAGCAGTACTCTTGTAGAACATGGCAGCAGCGAGACCAGAGGAAGAGTAGATGCCGTGGTCACCATCGACAGGGGCCCTCCAGCGGTCAAGGCAAGGATCCACATCAGTGAAGAGGCTGAAAGTGCATCCGTCGAAAGCGGTAAAGTTCTCGGCAGGGCGACCTTGCATAGTGATTTCGTAGTGGTCCTGGAGGTTGGTTCCAACACCAGGAAGATCAGAGATGACGGGGATGTTGAACTTCTTCAGCTCGGCGGCAGGGCCAACACCACTGAGCTTGAGGATCTGAGGGGTGTTGTAGACACCTCCGGCAACGATGACCTCGCGGGAAGCAGTGGCACTGCCTTCCTTGCCAGCGGCGCCGGTGGACAGAGGGCTGGCCTTGTAGAGGTGCTTGCCGTCAAGGAACTCAACACCGGTAGCGCGAGGAGGCTTGGAGTCATCAAAGGTAACCTTGGTGACATAAGAGTTGGTGCGAACGTCGAGAGGATACTTCTTGGTGCCGTTCTCAAAGGTGGCGTCTCGGACAGAGAGAATGAATTCACGGGGTCCGATACGGCTGGCCTCACGAGAAGACAGGGGAATCTGGTAGTATCCGGGGTTCTTGTCGCGAGCGGCAGTGTTGGCGTTGGCATCGCCGGCAATGAGGTCGTCCATGGTGATGTTGGTGCCACTGACCTCGCTCAGAGCGACAGCACCGCCGCTGAGGATGCTGAGGAGCTGCTCATCACCAAGAGGGATGCTGAGAGGAGCAGTCTCGGTGCTGAACCAGCCATCGTAGCCGTGACCGTCTTGACCAGCGGGCAGGTGTCGGTTCTCCTCCATCTTGACAAAGTACTTGCGCATGTTCTCAGCAGACCAAGACTCATCGCCAGTGAGAGAAGCGATGTACTCAAAGTCAGACTGATGAGGGTACACAGCAATCAGAGCGTTGTGAGCTGTGCATCCACCCAGAGCCTGGGTACGGGGGTACAGAGTTCCCTTGAGCTTGGAGCCCTTGGGAGGGTTCAGACCAATGTACTCGCCGCCATCAGGAGTCTCGTAGGTGGCCTTGTAGTCGCGGGCCTGTCGTGCATCGTCGGCGTAGTGATGCACAAAAAAGTTCCAGGAAATCTCAGGGTCCTCAGAGGCGTTGGCAGAGTAGGCAGGGACCGTGTAGTTGACAGAGTTGTAGTCATCACCAGCCTCGATGAGAAGAGTCTTGTGACCAGCCAGAGCGAGACGGGCAGCCAGAGGACCACCACCAGCACCGGAACCAACAACGATGTACTCATAGCCGGTAAGGGCAACGGCATAAACAGAAGCCGGAGCGGCCAAGAGGCCGTAAAGGAAAGAGTTTCTCATGGCTAACGCTGATCAATGGACCCAAGACCGGTATAAGTGAAGGAATGAAGAAGGATGAACGACGGGCTGTCGATTAGCGACCGATGGATGATCAGCAACGGTCCGGATCCTCCATCTTTTATAGCATTTTGCTTCTTTGACGATCGGTGGATCTGACTCTTACCGCTAGACCACGATGCAAGTCATGTCATGAGTGATGCCTCGGCTGCCAAGTCCAGAACAAGCATGGCATTGACGCGTCGACGGAGATGAAGGGCCAAGACTCTAGGCACGCAATGCAACAGAGCCTCCTTGCCTCCGCATAAACGGTGGCGAGAAAGATGCTAGAGTTAGCGGCGGCTCTCTTAGCAAGACCGTTGTGGTTGCTGCGAATGGCACGGCAGTAGGAGATGATAACCCCAGATAGTTGATCTCCGCTTAATCCCTGCAGAGTCGGTAACCGTTAGTAGCTTGGTTTCGTCGGCGTGGAAGAGGGCATTCGGCCGTGTAGGGTTGCATTGGCTGAAGCATGGTTCGCTCAGGGGTCATTCCGGCGGGGATGAAGCTTGGACTTGGCCCTTGCTTGATGCTTACGAGATAATCAATGAAGAGGAAGATATGGCTTAGATAAGTTGTGAGATGGTGTCATAGGGGCAAAGGGTAGGATAGATGAATTTCGGCAGTTGGTTGAGTGTGGTTAAGTGCTGCTATTTGAAGACTTGCAATTTCTTTTTCTCGGCCGAGTCAGGGTCAGGGACACTCAGCCGCGAGTTTGGCGTCATTCTTGATGTTGCAACTGCATGACGGGTTCAAGTAAAGAATGTATGATCATTGTAAAAATATGCTACCCCTTGGTATTATCCATAGAATTGAAGTGAATTTAATGCCCGCCCTTCTTTAGAGAATCTATCTCGAAATGTTTGAATGCCAATCTATATTAACCATTCACCAAAACTCCTGTCTACCTTTCGCCTCCTGGGTATTACCCTACACCTAACTGAATGCTTCTCTGATTTAAACTCCACGGTCCAACTTCTGAGCCTCACACATCTTGGAATACATGCCACCCTGTTCAATCAGTTCATTATGAGTTCCAGCCTCGACGATCCTACCACCGTAGAAGACAAAAATGCGGTTCGCCTCTCGGACAGTAGACAGCCGATGGGCAACCGCAATGGTGATCCTATCACCAGTAGAGGCGGCCTCCATCAACGCTGCTTGGACAATACGCTCAGACTCGGTATCCAATGCACTCGTGGCTTCGTCAAGGAGGATGACGTTAGGCTTGCGAACGAGAGCACGTGCGATGGCGATGCGTTGACGTTGTCCACCAGAGAGTTGGCTTCCACTTGAGCCACATGGCGTACCGAGACCTTCAGGCAATGAAGACACAAAGTCCCAAGCGTTGGCGGCTCGGCATGCTTCTTCAAGGACGCTATCGGGAATAGTTTCGTCAACGCCGATATCCATTCCCTGTGAGACATTCTCACGGATGGTTCCAGGGAAGAGAGTAGGCTCCTGCTGAACGAGAGCGACGTGATTACGGTACGTCAGAGGGTTGATGGACGATAAAGGAGCTGTAGAGTCGATGGTGATGGTGCCGCTGGTTGGATCGTAGAATCGTTGAAGGAGGGAGATCATGGTGCTCTTGCCACAGCCTGAGGCGCCGACGAAGGCCACAAACTCGCCGCGATTAATCTGCAACCCGGAGCTGTTAGACTGATTTCAATCAGATTAAAAATCAAGTCGCACGTACCTTGAGGGAAACGCCCTTGAGAACACGGTTGTCAGGAGCCAGCGGGTAAGAGAACTGCACATCGTCAAAGTCATAGGACCTGCAACCGTTTGCAGGCCCCTTTTCCTTGTTCTCGTCAGTCTCGCGGATCGTTGGCTCCAGCTCCTTGAGCCAGAAGTAGTAGTTTGTCGCTTGGTTAGCTTTGGTGAAGCCTGTGTACAGATCAGCTGCTGAACTTGTCCCCGTCTTACAAGGTTGAAACACTCACTGCTCGCAAAACTAAACAACTGCCCTGCAGCCTGGCCTGAGAAAAAAACACCCATGAAGGAGACCATGAGCTGATAGAAGGAAATCTCTCCGTCGTGGACGAGCTTGGATCCCCACCTGTAAGCAACATTAGCATTCACCCTGCGCTATAGAGAATATCGTACTAACCAGAAACCGAGGGCCAGAATAAAGTACTCTACAGCCTGAGTCATGGAGAACCAGATCATCATGTGAAACATGGAAGGCGCTGTTTGACTGATGGCTTGGTCCAGCTCGTTGGTGTACTTTGTCAAGATGGTATCCTCAATGGCAAGGGAAGAGACGGTTCGGATCGCCGTGACAGTCTCAGAAGCCACCGAGGAACTGGCAGAAAATCTCTTGCCCATGTCCGTATCCATCTTTGTCTCCAGCCGAATTCGTGCGTAGCCGGCCAGCAGCATGGGAGGGATGCCGGCAAACACCCCGACCAGACCGAGCTTCCACGAGACCACCAAGGCTAGAACACTAGAAGCAAGGACGTTGATGGCTGATAGAAGAACAAGCGCCACGTTGAAGCCCATGAGCTCGAGGACGGCCTGAGGGTAGGAATCCAGACGGCTGATGAGTGCGCCAACAGTATTCTCTGGTCGGTCAAAGAATCTCAGGTCCTGCCGGAGGGTGAGGTCAAAGATCTCCTTTCGAAGCTTGACGTTCAAGGTCTGATACTGTCAGCTCCTATTCCATCACCAAGTACTCATTGACTTACCTGTGCAATCACGTTTGTTGCCCATCCCAGAATAAAGTAGACAAAGAGGGATCCAATAGCCAAGACAAACAACATAAGTGAGAAAAAGTTGCCGCGAGAGACCATGTTTGGACTGGAAAAGACGGTCATCACCTTTCCTAGCAGAACTGCTTGTCCAGGGAAAACAGCAGCTATTCAGACGTCAGCATATTCTGATGGTACCAAGTTCAGGTTAAAATGCTTACCTCCGGCAGTGCAGGTGGCCAAGATCAACAGGTACCAGTTCCACAAGTTGGGGGTGGCCATGATGAGCCTCGCGATGCTGTGAATTAGACCCGTCTGATTGTAGAGCTCGTGATCTTCCCGGTCCTTGAGTGATGCCAGGCGCTGAGCTTCTACCGTCCTGAGCTTTGCCAGAGACTGAACCGGCTCCACATCGTTGCCCTTGGTCGTTTCTCCATCCGATGACTGGTCACTGTCTTGTCCGTTTCCAGAGGGAGAAAGGTCCTGTGCCATGACGAGCTTGGCGTAGACTTTGTTGAGGGCCACGAGGTCACTATGACGGCCTTGCTCGACAATCTTGCCCTTAGACATGACGACAATGTTGTCAGCGTTGCGAATGGTTGCAAGCTTGTGCGCAATGACGATGGTTGTGCGGTTCTTGGAAGCACTATCTAGCGCCTGCTGAACGATGGTTTCCGAGTGAGGATCAAGAGCGCTGGTAGCCTCGTCGAGCAACAAGATCTTAGGTTCCGAAATGACACTTCGTGCAATGGCAACTCGTTGCTTCTGACCACCCGAGAGAAGACCGCCTCTTTCACCGATGCGCGTGTCATAGCCTTGAGGGAGAGACAGGATGAAGTCATGGGCAAAGGCGATCTTGGCTGCGTGTTCCACTCGATTCATCTGTTCGTCGCGGGAAGCAAACTGCCAAGGGGTTCCAACTAGACCATTGGCAATGTTTTCAAAGACGCTGCCATTGAAGAGAACGGGTTCCTGGTCGTGTTAGGTTGGATACGCGACATGGGATCTGGATCTTTACCTGCTGAACAAGGCGGACGTTGGTTCGGAGCCAAGACAGATTGAGCTTCTTGATGTCTGTGCCATCGAGCGTGATAGTGCCAGAGGCTGGGTTGTACCAACGCTCAAGCAAGCCGATGATGGTGCTTTTACCTGAACCACTTGGGCCCTTGAAGCTGTTAGCATGGTATATCATCCTTCAAATGAGCAGGCAACACTTACGACGAGGGCCGTGACCTTTCCAGCTGGAACGCTGAGACTGAAGTCTTCCAGGACCTTGACATTAGGACGGCTGGGATAGCTGAAGCCAATTCCTTGGAGAGCAATAACACCATGCGGATCCTGGGGCTTCTCTCCAGACTCATCAAAAGGGTTAATCTCGGACTCGCGGTCAATCAAGACGAACAGCTCAGTTGCTGCTGATGCTGCACGTCCAAATGCCACAAAGTGAGGAGCAATCATGCTGATGGTGCTGGCGGCAATGATGACGGACATCAAGACCCTACCTGACGTTAGTGCAACTGTACTTGTCGTATACGTATGTTACGAAACTCACGTAAAGACCTTGCCAATGTCAGAGACCTCGCCACGGGAGATCATGGCGATACCTTGCCAAAAGGCCAAGCCCATACCGCTGTAGACGACAAAGTACTCGCCACCGAACATGAATCCGTAGAGTAGATTCTTCTTCTTTCCCTCACGGAAGACATCCTGCAAGAAGACATCAAACTTGGCAACGACTCTTGATCGGAGGCTGAAGGCGTGGACGGTACGGATGCCCCCAAAGATGCTCTCAGCGTAGCCTCCAGCTTGCGCTTGGATTTTTAGGATCTTGGTCTCGATCTTGGCGTCAGGGACCGACAGTGTGCCGACAATGATGACCAGGGCGGGCACAATGCAAATCAAGATGAGTGTAAGCTTCCACTGGCTGATAAAGGCGATGATAAAGGCGGCGATGAAGGTGGCGATGGATTGGATAACGATCCCAAGCTTCTCTGCAATACCCGACTGGATCAGCTTGCCGTTGGAGGTTGCCTGCATCGCGATGGAGCCAGCGACGCCTTGGTCAAAGTATGCTATCTCTTGACTGAAGGCAGCCTTGAGGTAGGATCGACGGATATTTCGAGTGAGGTGGTATGCGACGTAGGTAAAGAGGGAAGCGTATACGTAGGTCGCGACGAGTCGAACGATGCCGATGTACACGAAGTAGAGTCTAACTTGTCAGCGATGTTGACGGACAAGAGCGATAATTGAACTCACGCAGTCTTTTCTACGGCTGCCATGAAACCATCAGGAACAGTGCCAGAGGTGGTAAAGTCGTTGAGAAGAGTGATGAACTGTCCGATAACCACATTGACCATGGCCAAAGCGACTCCGGACGTGATGGCTCCGACTACGCCAATGAATTCGAGAAGGTAGAGCTGAGGGTCGCCATATCGAAAAACCCGCTAGATTATTCGTTAGCCAAAAGATGGGCATGCGACATGTATTGACTTACAATAAAGGACTTGAGAGCCGAAGTCTTTTCAGGGTCGCGAGCCTTCTGGCCCGTGTCTTTAGCTGCCATGGGAGGTACTGGCGCGCGATGGTGGGGTTGTTGGTCGAGTAATTGGGAGCGCGAGAGACGAAGAAAAGGCCAAAGGAATGAACCAGAAGTGATCTGCTGTTTGAAAAGAATTAAGAGAAGAATTAAAGAAACAAGGAGCGAAGACGCAATGCTGTGATTGTAACCAAATAGTAACAAGGTGTGAAGAAGAAGTATTTATCAGGCCTCACCTCCTTCCAACAAGATTACGAAGGCTCCAATCATCTCGCACTCTGCAAAACCTCAAGTCCGTCCGAAATTCCAAGCCTTCACGTCATCTCGATGGCTGTGAGATGCTTCGGATCCGGACGCCAAGACCCCGAAGTCCGGATGGTCTCTCACCTTCGGACCCCGGAACCTCAGCATTCCGGAGGTCCGCGCCAAGACTTCAAGATGATTACCTAGCATCTTAGGGGGCGAATGACGGATTCCGCGTGCCCCGTGCGTAAAGGGAGGCTACATATGTGATTACGCCCACGTTCTTTTGTCTGGTTTTGACAATCCTTCGCTTTTTCTTTGGCTCCGTGACGTCCGTGATTGCTCGCTTACAGGCGTGAAGCCTTTTCCGCTTATCATGACATCAACGCCTTCTGAGGAGCGGCAAACGCCTGCAGAGAATTTAATGGACCACGACACGAGCTTCACCCAAGACCAAATTTCGCAATTTGAAGAGCACGACGGACCCATTTTAGAAAAGCTCGCAGTAGGGTCTCTGCATAAAGCGGACTTTGACATCTGCTAATCGTGATAGTGCGAGAATTGTCGACAGCGCAAGGTGTGATGTGACTTTGTGCTTGTTCAGCGGGGCCCAATGTTTACATCTTTAGGTCAAATGCGATCGCGTCTACCCATGCACACACTGCATCAAGACAAAGGCGCAATGCATTTTTCCCTCAGGCCAAAAGCCAAGGGCTAAACGCCAACGGGTTTTAATATCTAGCATCTAGTGAGTCTATCTGGACGGCTCTTACTGGCTGGGCTGACCACGTCAACATTCCACAGCGAGAACAAGATTGACCGCATCGTCAATAGAATTGAAGAACTCAATCAAACAATACAACAATTGAGCCTCAACCAGCCTGGTCCAAAATATCATGGAACAGCCCTCAATCCGCAGACATCTCAAACCGCCTACCGTCCGACGCCTGCATCTTCAGAGCCAACTCCCTCGGAGCCCAGCTTCGTCGGCCAATCCCCTCCATGCCCTTCCAAACCAGAGTACGAGGGCGAGTCGTCTCTGTTTGCCCATGCTGTCTTTGCCACCAAGTTTCTTCAAAACTCAGTCCGCAACAACTCGTCATCCGAGGTTGCGCTCGAGATGGCGTCCGTTCTCAACGCCCTCAGGGGTGTCATAGATGCTCAGAAGCAGCAGTCCGACACCATCGAGAACCTCTATCCGAATGCTCTGCCGATCCCTCCAGGGGCTAGTCTTCGTCAACTTCCCATGCCTTCCACCGAAAAGGCCCTGGCGTGTCTACGGATGGCTCAAGGTAGGTTTGGGTCAGGCAACAAGTTCCAGACAACTAACGGCTCAAAGACAGTACTCCAATCCAGATCCTGTGGCTCATGGATCTCCAGACGATACCCGAGTTCACAACTCATTTCATCAAAGTATGCTCTCCAGGGCCGGCCACAGAGGCAGATCTTATCATCTTCTATCTGGGTCTGTACTGGCTCTTTTGCGAGTGCGCCAACGCAGTGGAAGATGATAATCTTAGGAAAGAATACACTGCGGAATCCCTCATATGCCGAGATAGTCTCGAGACAGTTTTGTCTAGGCTTCCCTTTCACATGCCTGCAACACTAGAGCATGTATTGGCATTGTGCATGGCAGTGAGTTACTCATCTCTCCTAACTCGAGGAACAGCGTACTCACCCGACATACCTAGTCATTATACTGCATCCAACGGTGTAGGCCATCAGGAGCATGGAACTTTATCTGCGCTGCCTCAAACCTCAGCCAGTCCCTCGGTCTTCACAGCAGCGTAATGCTGGACCAAGAGACAACAGAGGGCAAGAATCAAAAGACTCGGCTCTTCTGGTGCATCTACACGACCGAGAAGATGCTTGCACTCCGCATCGGTCGCTCCTCCACCATCCGAGAGAACGACATTACCGTCCCGAGTATGACTCCTGAGGTCTTGAACGACCCCTTCTTTAGTCATAGCTTCTTCAGCCAGGCCTTTCCTGTTTGGATTGGCATGTCGACCTTGCAGGGCCGGGTTTACGACGAGATTTACAGTCCAGCTTCTCTAGCCCAGCCAGCAAGTGTTCGCACCGCACGAGCCAGAGCCTTGGCTGAGGAGACCAAAAGGTTGATGGCGGTGGAAGACGACTTACAGGTGAGGGACGATTTCCCGCTGATGAGCCCAAATACTAAGTTACCATTCAGATCAAATGTGAAGAGCAAGTATCTCGAAAACTCGGCACTATGCTGAGCCAGCTTTGCTTCCGTAGCGAGCGGGTGACCAGCCTCTCCATGCTCACCCTCATCTACCGCAGCATTCCCCCTGATAAGCTCGGCGGTTCGGTGTTTTGTGACGAATGCATTGCTACAGCCAGACGAGCAGTCAAGGAACACGAAAAGTGTGTGGAAATCTTTACCGAAACGGAGCAGAAGTCAAACTACTTCTTGCTGTATGTCAACTGGTAAGCCTTGACTCCCGATCAATGGCCCTAGGTTTTCTAACGCCGCTGTCAAGGACGCTTCTTCAATCTCCATTCATCCCCTACATCGTCTTGTTTTGTCACATGATAGAGACATCTGATCCATCCGATCTGCCTTGTTTGCGAGATCTGGTCCACGTACTTGAGACGGTAACGGAACCGTCTCAGTACTCCATGTGTCAGAAGCAATTGAGCATATTCAAAGCCCTCTACGACGTTGCAGTCAAATATTTCAACATCAGAGCCGCTGCGACACCAGAAGCCATGCTTGACACGAGAGGCACAGGGTCAGCAGGTTATTGCACGCCAAACCCAAAATTGCCGTCATCGGTGCCGCAGATGGGAGCAGGCAATCAGAACATGACAAATTTGCCAGGTATGCTGCCTTTTTCGAGCAGTGGACAGCCTGTTGATGCGGCGCAAGGCCAAATGCCCATGTACGAATCAAGGGCCAACCAGTTTGAGCCGGGAGAGTTCGACATGGGGATAGATCAACCCAGTGCAGAGTTGGCGACGTGGTTCTATGCGAATCACCACATGATGAGGATGCTAGAAGACACATAGAGTATAGATAGATTAGATGATATCTCGAACAGGCTTCCCCATCTGGCGCCTTGACCTGACACCGCTTTTCCTCCTACTGCAGGCGGACCTTGGGCAACCGCCGCCCGTCTTTTCGCTGCTGTTGATGAAGGACTAAGGCCAGAATAGAGGCACGGTGTTGAATCCGCTGTTACGCCAACGCGATGGTAATCTCAACATTCTAGAACTATTGCCTTCATGATTGAGGCCGTTTCGGGGATTGCTGATCCAGTAGGGCTAGTTCTCGGGGCACTGACAATGGCCAAGCCCCCTTTGGGTCTCTTTTCCTATCGCAACGGTCCTATTCTTCTCGGTGTTTGCCCCAGCTTTGTATCTCGGTGATGACGTCAAAAGAGAGGTGGTATCTCAGAACGATGCCTCGTCGGTAGTCGAGACTAATCCTCTCCTCGATAATGGTGCCACTTCCGACTGGGAGATCAACCATGAATTTCCAACTCATGTGCAGCTTTCCCGTTCTCGAGGCGTGATACTACTTATCTCTTTGGGAGCCTACTTTCTTCTTCAAATAGCGAGAGATTCTACCAACTATCTGACCACCTGGGTTGCCTTGCGCTTCCACGAGACCATGGCTCAAGTATGTATAGGGCCGTGTAAGAAGTGTGAACTGACGACGCAGTAAGCTGACCTCTTGTTCTCCCTGCGAGTAATCGTTTCACCCCTCCATTACTGAGGTGTCTTGCAGTTGGCGACTCCAAGGTTGACAGAATTGTGGAAAGGCAGCCAATGTGTTCTTTGTTATAGTCGAAGCCCGGCTCTTGATGGGTTAACT
>JALLKD010000919.1:0-17724 GCA_023509735.1 Fusarium liriodendri
AATTTATATTAACTTCTCTTAATTAGTAATCTATTCTTCTTAATTTACTTTATTATTTAAGGCTACCTTTAATACCTCGAAATACCCTTTCTAAGCTTATTTCCTCTATAAGCTATTATTAATACTATAGGCTATTTTTAAATTAAGAAAGAAGCTTATAATATTATCGTAATTATCTAATTTATTTATAATAGGTAAATATATCTCGATATAATATAAATTAACTTTCTTAATTATCTAATTAAGTATATTATAAATACTATCTATTTATTTATTATATCGCTCGAGGTTACTCCGGTAAATTGCTAGCTCTACCTTATATACCTCTTAGTCCTCTCGAACTATTTTAATAAATAAGCTCGTAAGGTATTCGCCTTAAATAGGGCTTAAATTATATATCTTACCCTTAGTGCCTTCTTTTACTAGGTAATTACTTATTTCGGGTCTTTTTAATTCCTTCTTATAAAGAGTATTAAATTAGCTTAGGTCATTAAGTTAGCCTAGCTTATATACTTATTCCGCGGTTATCTTTATAATATAGGACTATTCAAAGGAATCCTAGTTATTTAATCTATTTAGAAGGTAAGTCTTTATATTCGCGATAGAGGATATATTATTACGGTTAGAATATTAGGATTGAGGTTAGTTTTATTAATTTAATATTCATTTTAATAATTATAATTACCTTAAAGAAGAGTAACTCTAAGACTCTTAATTATTAAACCTATATTAAGTAAAATTACTTAATTAAATCTATCTATATAACTCTTACCCCTCTTTTAGATTAATACCTTATGCTATTCCTATTTAGAGGGTGCTATTTCACGTGACCTTACTATAACTAATTCTGCAGTTCGTTTTGCTAAGACGCAGTGCGGAACCCTCTATGCATACTCGTATATATATAATAGCTTCGGTTCAACAGGTGCACACGGGCGTAGGGGGCATGACGTTATGTAATAGGGCTGCGCGACTGGTCACTATGTACATCCGGACTGTACTGTGACCAAAGGAGATGAACGCCAGAGGTGCACCTTTTCTTAGTAGGATTGATCATAAGAACAGTGAAATATTAGAACTCGGCGGACTCTAAGTAAAAAGGGCGTTGGGGCGCTTTAAAAATAATATGTGATACTTGGCTGCTGGAGAAATGGTCTTGTATTTATGGCTCCAAGGGTGGGCTAATGATCAGATAAAAGATAACTTGAGCTGATGCAGTATAACATGGTAGCTTTAATAAACATTGGGCTGGAAACTTGAACCTCTATCTGAGAATCCTAAATGCCGGTGTGACAATCATAATGTCCCGTGTCGTCTTGGACCGGTTGCCGCATGAAGAACTCTTTTCTCCCTTGAGTTACCATTATAGCCCAGAACGGGTTGTTGGCTCCGTTGTGTCAGAGTTGTTTTTGCATAGTGCAATGAGAGAGGAGTGGTGGATGGCGAGCGCAATGTTGAGAGACGTAGAAGCGCCGAGTATCTGAAGCACGTACAATTAAGAGCGCTTCAGATCATAGGGCGTTCCTTCTATTGCCTCCTTATGCGTCTATATCAGTCACATACGAGACAGAGGGAAAGAAAAACCAGAAATATGACGGCGAGAGTAGCCTAGTGACGACACCTACCTCCTTGGTTCCGACTTTCGCGCTCATCTAGAGACTGATCAGTTTCGAGTTCCCTTCAATGTGAAGCGCTTTGGCCCACCAATGAGCTAGAAATACCATTAGGGCCGGGACATTCGGCTCAACACGGACTACAACGACGATTTTCTGGCTCAGTTCGCATCAAGGGCCAGGCTGCAACTATGATAAAGAACACAGTGTCAATACATCATAGCATCACGACTCGATGCTAACATAGTGGCGGACTGCAACGACAAAGTCAAGGCAGAGGTGCTCGCCTGAAGCCACAAAGCGTGTTGGAGCTTCAACGGATTGACCCAGTGTTTTGACCCATGGCAGGTAACTTGGCCATGGACGGACCGGAGATTGCATCAAAGAAGAAGAAAAACGACGGATTGCCTATGGTATTTTGGAAATGTCCAACAGTCGGAAAGGAAACGCTCTGCCCAGCGCGATGAAATCATGCCATTTCTCACCGCGCCCCCCTTTTCCAGCTGCAATCAGACCGATTGAGCGTGGAGAATGTCTTCCAGTGACACTTTGCGGTATCAGTCCGGGTAGATATGGGCAGCCTTGCGATCAACTTGAGTGCTTCGGTGCATCCCCCCCTGCCCCTTCGGGAGCAGGGCTGACTATTCATACCACTCAAGGCTCGACTCTACGTCTACGTCACTATCGCTTTCGTTGTGTATGGGAGAGTAGAACTTTGGTGACGACGGGATTTGCAGGAAGTTTCTCTATATGAAGTGTTGATATCGTGTTTTTTGTTATGGTTGGGGACCGGATGTTAGTGGGATAGCTGAGCTAATAGACGGAAGTTCTTCCATCTGCGGTCATGGTAATTGTCTGCTCCTTAACAGGCCTTCTCGTTGACGACACTATGGTTCGACCTACGGGTTTTTGCAACAGACGCACTGGCCCTTGGCCTCAGCCAAGTGCATTGAAGGGTGCGGTTCATTCATGCTCCGCCCAAAGCCCCCCTTCATCAAGAAAGACAAGTATGTGCCAATGGGTGAATATCAGGGAAAGACTGATCCTTCCCAAGATATTGCTGCAGATGAACAAAGCAAGACAATGCGTACTAAAGATTACTCATATGGGATATCAACCATGGAGTGACGAATGAGGATGCAAGCGAAGATGTCTGGCATACAACTATCACGGAGAAGTCCCACTGAGTTCAAATCCTCACCACCAGCGGATGATGAGAACGAAGAGATTGGATACCTCCTTGCAGCTCTATTCGGATATAACAACAACCAAATTATGAACCGAATCAGGATATTCCCAAAGTCTCATTTTGACCCAAAAGCAACAAGGCAGCCGACATATTACCCTCGGCGAAATATCCCTTCAGGCGCGCTCTCCGTTCGTGACCAAATTCCCACGCTCTTTCAACACACTTGATGGCCTTGGCTTTCAATAACTGCTTGTTCAGCCTTCCATACCGTAGGAATAGCTGATCCTCGTTCAACGCGTTTAATGTAGCCTCTAGCCACCGGATGTTAGAGTTTAGCATCTCGCCCCGCCCAGTCAAAAGATCGAACATGGCGTCACTACCGATGGACCACATGGTCGTACTGGCAAAGAGGTTATCGGTTTCGGGAGCGGCACGCGGCATGACCTGAAGAGCACTGTCGACTTGGGCTCGAAAGTTGTCGGCATCTTGGTTGAAGACCTTACCAAAGGCCGTATTCAGCGTGTGTCAAGGGATTTTGTTGGAAAATGAAAGAGTCTGAGCCCGTCCATTTTAGAGAAGATCGGCCAACTGTTTGTTGAGCTCTTGAGGCTCCTTGATCAGCTGCTTGTTAGGGAAACCTAGGCGATCCCAGATCCAGTGCTGGCGAGGTCGGTCAGTAGGAAATTCGCGCATATAGAGATTGATGTTGGTCCAAAGAGCTCGCTGCTGCTTCATGGATTCAAACCCGAGCTGTCTGCATAAGGATATTCCATCCGTATAGCCATCCTTGAAGTAGCCAGTGGATAGGTCCTGATTGTACGCATTGAAACGGGTCAGCGCGGTATCAAGATCGTCCTCGACACTGTCAAGGGCCTCCCCGAGGAACCCATAGAGCGATGGGACAAGAGGGTGCCAGCCTTCGAGCGTGTCTTCCTTCGAGACCTCGCCACGAACTTTGTGTTGAGTCGGGGTTGTCATCACACAAATCTCGGTAAATTGTAAAGGCACCCAGGTAACCGTGGAGACGGCACTACAATATCTGTCGACTGCATAAGCGGCGAAGAGGGAGATACACCCCAGGACAATCATGAGAGAAAAAGCTGTGACCAAGATGATGTGCACCACTATCCGAGGGACCAGGGCGTCGAGCAGTCGATGGATCATGGAGCAAGTCATGATAACGAGGGACAATGCGTCGAAAGAAGCGATGATGAGTAAGTAAAGAATGTTCTTGAACGGCTGCACCGCATGCTCAAACGGCCCGCGCAATTGTCCAAGTTGTACTCGCAGCATCTGGAGCCAGGACTTCATCTTTGTGAAATAACCGTCGAATGGGGCATCAGAGGAAGTGAGGTGAGCTTTGGGGGACTGTTCGGATTGAGTGCGGGTATGTGAAGGTTCCCGATGTGCTTTCTGCCCAGAGGATGACGCCCGAGACCTCTTGTTGTCGGGATGTGAGTCATGGTTGGATTTGAAACCACTTGCTTCCTCCTGTTCTCTTTATGATCATCATCCTCAGTGTCACTGAGGAGGTGGCCAGGCATGGCGGTTGGAGATAGAGGACGGCGTGGTTAGGCGCACAGAAGAAGAATAGAAGAAGGATGGTTCTTGAGGAGAAGATGACAGGTAGTTGGCAAGGGAAGATGAAGAGGCATGGGAAAATCGCCATCGAAGGGACGATATTAGGGTGACGGCAGTGAGTATGCCTACGCTATCTGGGACAAAGGATGGAAGCGGATGGTTTCTCAAGGCAGAAGCATGTTTACCAACAAAGAGCTGTGAATAACCAGGCAGATATGTCTTTCATAGGAGCCCTGCATGATGCATGCAGAGCCAGACAAAGTCCCAGAACCAAGAGCCTTTCAACTCTAGGCAGAGCCGGATTGACAGATGGAGTTGGCGCCAGTTGGTCGAGACCTTGTCACTGTCAAGTCACCAGTGTCCCTTGTTCTCTGGATATGAGTCCCCCCACCAGGCTGAAAGGCATGATCTCCGATTCAAGAGAGGATTTGGAGCTTCGCAGGAGACCCGGTGGGATAAAGGAAGTTCAAGCTGGCTGAAATAGAGTGGCAAGGTGACTTCCCGTGCTTTGATGCAGCCATTGCATGGTGATCTCAAAGAGCAAAGGCAGAGTACAATGAATGAAGTAACCCTATTGGCATACACGATAAGAAAGACTGGATTGCGTCAGAGAGAAGCCATTGTGGCTAAAATGAGAGCAGCCTGGAAGCCACTGCGAAGAGCCAAAGAAAGGGAGGGACACGTGAGACACTTCACGCTCACCTGGCATTCACAAACTCTGCTCTTCCAATAAATATTTTAATACAAACTTGTTTCCTCCTTTCCCAACTTCCTTCAGAGCCCTTCTTTCTCTGTCTTTCCACTGTTTCCCATTACGAGCACCTATGACGAGCACCCCTCACGAGACGCACCGCACTCGTCGACACCTGCCCGGTGTGCGACCGCAACCTTCCCCAGAAACTGACAAACCCGTGACACACATCATGCATTGGTGGCTAGTTGTTGGTTTCATTTCTGCAGCCGTTATGGCTCTCGCAGCCGGCGGCCGCTACATACTTGGAAACGGAGGCCCATACAGTGTGAAGCTTCCTGAACACCTTGTTAACCATGCTGTTGACAGCAACAACAGTAAGAACGCTTCCTGGATACTGTACAGTCCTAACTGTCTACTGGATCTTGAACAACATATCTGCGTGGCCTATGAAGCGCTCTTCCAGCTTGAGCCCAAGTACCATATATCGCCCCCCAACTTCTACTAGCTCCTTCGTATGCCTCCTCTGCCGCCAGCCGTTTTCGGTGATATAGACAACGACTCGACCCAGAGTGCCCGGCTGCGAACCATCATGGCGAAACTCGATGGAAAGATGCGCAAGCTATTCTTAGAGCGGCGGGCTCTCCCCAAAGGCCCCGGCCGAGACAAGGTGATCAAGGCCATCACCACATGGAACAAGATTGGCTCGGTTTTGTTGCACCCGGTGGTTCGTGATTTGTATGAGCAAGAGTTTGGGGGGAATAACGTCGGTGAAATTTTGATGAAGATGTGTGGAGAGCGGTGGGAGAAGAGGAGGTGATACGGGACCGCGATTTAGGGGGAGTTGGAGAAGGAGAGACATTTCATGTAAACATGTGCGCGGTATGTTACGCTGCAGTTCTAGATATGACTTCTGTATCTGCTCGATGTTTAAAAGCATCCCAAGGGTCATCATCCTAGATGAGTGATAGTGTCTCCTCTCGAGAGGGACGATCTTGTGTAAGCACCTTGAAACGTGATGCTAGCACGCTGCCTACAAGACCCCCATGGCCTCCAGGTCAGACTCTCCTGAGAGCTGACGACTGGGCCATCTTTATGTTTAAGATGAAGTGTTTTCTGCCGCTGGATGTGATTTCTAAGCGCCTAAGGCCCCTGACTATAGGCAAGAGGCACATGTTATAACCAGGTTATTATTGGGCGTCTAAGTTATAACCAAGGGACTTGGGTTATGACTGGGTTCTAGCCGATGATTTGGGTTATATATAAGTTACACCTTGGTCTCTAGGTTATGACTTATAATCTAAGTCATGATTAGTTATAGATTAGAGAAGGCACTACAGTTCTTTCATCTCCTGGCATATCATTTCGAAGATCGCCCTCAATACTCATTGGCGTATCTGGGAGATGCAGAGCTAAAGGACGCAATTTAAACACTTCCCACACGGAAATACTCCCTCAACGCCGCCCTTGCCGCCTTCCCCATGACACGCCTCTAAAGGGCACGATTGAACGGATACGGAAACATCTACAGTCTATTCCTCGAGTCTTAGGTCCAGGAAACCATTAAGCTGCTGTGCAGTTCAAAATCAATGAACGCTCTGAACTCCGAAATG
The DNA here is from genome assembly GCA_023509735.1 of Fusarium liriodendri. Taxonomy (NCBI): domain Eukaryota; kingdom Fungi; phylum Ascomycota; class Sordariomycetes; order Hypocreales; family Nectriaceae; genus Fusarium; species Fusarium liriodendri. Next base: position 6,688 of record JALLKD010000919.1, read on the forward strand.
CAACTTATGAAGTATCGGCACAGCTCTGTTAATTATTGCCGCCACGTAGTAGATACTCTTTACACTCTTGAAAGCCGAAAGAAGAGGCCGGCGCCATGGTGAAGGCAGCGTCTCGAGATACCTGCGGCCACCTAGGAGATAGTAGTTACGGGTAGGCCTTTGCCATAAGCAAGATCGGAACCTAGAGGTCGAGTTGAGCGACATCGAGAGCAATTCTCTCACGGCCACGAGTCACTATTTGAGCGAAGTCATTCTTTAACGCGCTACGCCAAGGCAGCCCAGATCAGACTACCTGTGGTCCATTTGTTCGTGTTGGACCACGACATTATTGACTGAAACACCTTCCTTGAGCGCTTCCTGAACCATCTTCCCATCAATAAGTATCTAAGTCCGGCCGATGCGGTTCTTTGATCTTTGCCTGCCCTGGCCAATCACTCTAAGATTCCTGGAAGGATTTTTCAAGCCATTCCATTGCCAATGGGGACTACTAGTACTAAGGACGATGAAGTGTTGACTGAGACGATGTGATGCCTGAAGACGACGTCGCGAGGTGTGCCTCAATCTCGGTCCCCCAAGTAGGAAATCCTCGTGTGGTGATCCGCCTCTAAGGTCCAACCCGTGAGGTGTTTATTCAACTATTTGAGAGCAAATACAGAATTAGATAACACCTGATCTTACGCAATGGAAACAATCATGCTAGAATAGCAGCATCTCAATCCCGCTAGAAGGAAATGGACCTGGAAGAGCACGTGACAGCCCAGGACAGCGACCAATTAACTGAAAGAAAACCACTCGACGTGTGGATTTCTCCATTTCTATTGGCTCGTTTTTTATCGCAGCCTCAAACGCCACACAACGAGCCAATGGAATCTGAGAAACCCGCGCGGCTGAGGAGCCCGAGGCACTCAAAGCGCTACCGCCACCTCAGGCGCTGTGCTGTGCTCTGCTCATATTGACTTGATCTCAATGTGCGTAATCGCATTTCGAATCAATACTACATAAGCCATGCGTTCTGCCTTCGCTCAGGAATTGCAAGACTTTAGAGCGGCAAAGTAATCTTAATGACTTTGGTTGCTCTTAATGAAATGAATTGACGTAGATGAAGATTTGGTGGGAGCTTTGGCTTACTGCATTGCGATGCCGTCCACCTGAATGATGTTGATGTTTGTGACAAGAATAAAAGTTCGCAAGTGGTAATCTATCACTTTTCCAATTCGTATCAAGTATGGGAAACCATTCTTTTTCGGTATTTGGAGCCAGAACCGTCCAAGCATTTGCATTATCGAGTTCGTTTTGTTCCCTACCCTGAACCTGGTGAGCGCCAAAATTTGAGTGGGTAGACCAGTATCCAGCCATCTATTAGTGAGCTACTTTGCGTCGTGCCCATTACTCGCTCAAATGAAAGTAGCTTCATATCTTTCCCACCAATAAAACCAACCACGCCGATAGGATTAACAAAGAAAACTAGGTAGCCATACCTGACAGAACCATTGCACTTGAAGAAAATGATGTAAGCTTTAAAGAAAAGCACAGCGGAATAGCGCAGGCAACATTCACAGCACGCGAATGTGGAATATAAAAATGCTTCTTTAGGCCCAAAGACAAAATCATTATCCCCAAGAAGACGAAATCAACCACAACTCATATAAAGAAGGCTGTGCAACAAGGCATCAAGCCTTGAATTTAGGATACAGTATTCAATTTTATGATGGCTTATTAGTGGCTTTTACCGAAGAGAAATTCACGGAAATCATCAAGTCAAGTTACCGTTTGGGAATAGCAGCTGGGTCCAACTTTCTGTTCATAGACGCCAAAGTAGGAACCCCGGACAAATAGTGACCAAGTGAGATGCCATAGCCTCCCAGACTTGGAAGTGAGGGATGGACATGGCTCGAAACCAAGAGCCAATGGCCACATGGAAGCCACCGTTGCGCCATTTGTCGGCGTCCTCAAAGGGAGTGTTATCACCGCCATCTTAATTGTCCAGGAATGTCCCCAACTCGTCTCCTCCGGAACAGATGTCCTACTACCTGCCAGTTACCATCTAATCATCACCTTGGTGATTACGGACCCTGTTGGGGAATGCTTTTGTGCCCCGACACTGGTGTCATGACAGGATGTATTTCATGTTACCTTGATATTCGAGGCTGGTTGCGAAACGAGCCTCTTGAAGCTGAATCCCATCTCGATTGCGCTGCCTTGACCGAAGTGGCCTATGGTGCTGACCGGTAACGGAATTTCAATCTGATCGTTGTTGCAACCCGGTCAAGGAAATATGTCCTTGGCACACTCGGAACTCGAACGTATACTCCGTCCCATCAGGCTCTCTCTTCGGTACAACAGAAAGATACTTGAATCTCAACTCGAGGCTTTGGAGGAAGACTATTTGAAGCGGACAATCAGGTTGCAATCCTGCATATTACCATGAGCGATATTCAAACCAGACGCAAAGACAAGACTGTAACAAGGTAACCACTCTTTGTCCTCTCCTCCATATCTATCACAAACCCCACGCTCCTCCCTTTCCACCTTCTCCACTCAAACTCAGCCCAAACTTGAGCAGCATATCCTTCGGTTGACGTCAGTAACCAATAGGTTCCGTGGTCTAGTTGGTTATGGCATCTCGTTAACACCGAGAAGGTCCCCGGTTCGATCCCGGGCGGAACCATCCTTTTTGCCCTCCGAGCTCATAACTCACATTTCAACACATCGTAAGCTTCTCGGCTGCCCCCTTCTGCTTGTCGAGGGACTTGTGGCTGGGCAGTGGTCGACGCTTTTGAGAGCTTGGGGTGTTATGTTGCAGATCTCAATGTCATACCGCGGGTCAAATGGCTCGTAGACAGCAAGTTAGTTTAGTCGGAACGCAAAAGGCTCTTTCTATCAATTCATGTCACTTTATAATGCGTTACCCTTGAACATAGGTCCGCCGCATTGTGATTTGTGGTGGCTATTTGCGTTAACTGGAAACTGACATTACCTTGATATCGTTATTACTCGATTTAAAGGTTGGGTTGCATACAACAGCTGCAGCCTATCACATGCTATTGCAAAAGGTAGGACCACTCGAGCCTAGCCTGTCATCGGGGAGAATAACCTGGGTAACAGGGTACCAACAGGGGCTGCAAAGACACGAGCATTTTGTACCAGTATGCGCCTTCGTTGCCTCATAGGTTGTTGTTTGAGTTTGACGCTTGATAGAATTGAGCTACATCTGTCATGCTACCCTACTTTGACCTCTACGTGCGTAGCCTGGAACTCCTGTTTGCCATGTCGAGGTGCTTCAATCACCACCTATAACCTGATGATTATTGTGTTTTTGGTTGTAGTTGAAGTGAAACCCGGCCCTTGACTGAATAACTGAGTCAGAGTACAGAACATTCTCCAGGCTATATGTTTTGTGTAGTTGGTGACATATGCCACATATTGGCCGTTGCTTCGCCAGCCGAGACGTGGCGATACGACTTCTATAAACATTGGAACGTCATGATGAGCGACGAACTATCTCAATCTCATCCCGGACTAGTCTCAACTGCCAATATTCATCTGGGCTTGTTTCAGTTCGCTGATCGGGGATGTCCTGGTTCGTTTTCTGCTATTGCTTCCAACTGTCAATGTCTTGAGTGAAGTCATGGTCGAGGCATTTGTCTCAATATCTTCTCTTTGCCCCCTGGAATTGTTGACTGTAAGACGTGGATTAGCCCTCGCTAAATAGCGAATTCTTCTCGGCTTTCCAGTGTTAGTGGTGGCTATTGAGAACTATCATCGCGTTTTCGCTCATGTCTAGACCACAACTGATCCTATTTCCTAGTCTATGATTGTTCCAGGCAGCAGCTCACCTTGTTCATTCTCTTCGAGGCCATAGGGGTTACATATTGACCAGCTGGGCGTTGATGAACCTGGCTAGGCCATCCACTTCGCCAACAACCACGGAGTGAATGTTATCTAACTTTTTCATCACTCTACGTCATTCCATATAAGTCGAGCACTTAGCAAGCCATCAAACAAAATGATCGTCTGCTTGAGTGGCTATCTCCATCTCGACCCTGGCACTCGCGTCACTGCCGACTACGAAAATGCTCTGCCTTGATACTTTAATTAAAATATTATTACAGAAATTTAACAAGATGAAAGAAGAGAAGCTTTTGGACACGTTCACTTTGTTATACCAAAGTAGTGTCTGTTGTAAGACAGATTCACGAGTGCGTGCAATCTCAAACCTCCGTCACCCCTGATATCATTCCGTCAGTTCCCCAGTCCTGATTGAAATTATTAACAATCTTTAGTCACAATAATACTAGTTAGTTCTTCTTGCTGTGCTTCTTGTGTGCTCCTGGGATTGTTGTCACAGCTACAGTGTAGTTCTGACCGGTCTCCGATACAGCATGGACAACGACATCCTCACCAAACGGCCATTCGTCCTTGAACTCGCCCCGCAAATCATACTCAACCCAGTTTTCCTGCGCAAGGCACGATTTAGCGGCAGCAAGAGCATCGGCGCGAAGGACATATGACCCTTCGATGTCGGCTTCTTGCGCGCAACCAGTTCGGTCCTTGTTGTAGTCGATCGTAGTCTGCACCACATAATGTAAGATGTCTGCGCCCTTGGGAAGGACTACGGTGCCGTTGGGGTTCGCCAGGAGGGACTCATTGTTCGGCGTTGTACGGACTCCAATTTGGAAGACCTGCCCGGCGGGTGCACGAGCATAAACAACTACCCCATCACCATGCTTCCACTCCTGAGAGCTTGAGTAGACGGAGTACTCCTCAAAGTCATCAGGCTCATACTTGAGAAGATGCAGAGCGTTTCGGGCAAAGGTTTTGGCCGCCTCAATGCTAGCATGTGTTGCGAGGACATAGGCCGAGTGCTTGGCCCCGGACGGGTCCTCATGGTAGTCAATGACGGTCAGCGTGGTATGATACAGAAGATCAGAGTAGTTGGACATGATGGGATTTTTGTCCTAAAAGATTCTTAAAAGATGATATTAGCAGTGTTTGGTTGCAAAATTATCGGCCAAGACCAGGAAGTTGTTGGTCAAGATGAGAGCCTATTATAGCCGGTTCGGAAACCTCGGCTCATGGTCACACGACTCCATCAGATCATCTTCGCCAGTCCATGATAGGCTATTGTCACTATGTAGTAGGTTCAACTTAACAGCCATTGCGTGATACATCTCGTTACAACGTAGGCACGCGACGAAGGCACATCATGGGGCATTGCCCTGTACAGTACAGTATTTACCAAGCCTGGAGGGTCCACGCTGGCCAAAGTCTAATACCACCGATGCCAAGGTGTTCAGGATGACCTGATAAATCTGGGGATTAACGTTAGTCAGCTGCTGACCACACCATCAAGCATCACGACATCAAAAACTTGGCACGGTGGCTAAGAATGTGGCCAGCAGGCGTAACCGCCACCCAATTTGCTACCCACAATCCATGGCTTGACTTGGGGCATTGATCTAAGCTATTGCTGTATTATGTACAAGGTGGAAACTCCGTGTGCGAACGGAGAGGCTTGCACCGTTTCTGATCATGTCCAATCAGGCATGCATGGCGTTCAGCCGCTAACTACATCGTGCAAGTTGCTTGAACCGGCTTGAAAGGCAGCCAGGCCGCCTCACCATTGTTCTCAGGTGGCCACGCTGCAAGATGGTCAGAGCAATTGCAAAGACCGACGCTTCTGCTGACCGCCTTCTCCCTCGTCTATTTAACTTAACATTCCCTTTCACTCTATGAACTTGTATCCTACAATGTTTGCCAAGCTATCCGATGCCCAACATACTACACGTCCATTTCCAGCAGTCGATTGACCCTACCTATCTTTGTCAATTTCAGAATGGGCGGTTTCTGGGACTTTCTACACTCTCACTCAGAATCGCGATACAAGCAGCTATGGTTGCTCGATGGCGGCTTCAAGGACGACACATTCGTGTACTACGGCTCATGGAGTGAGGATGGCTCCATCATTTATCGCATTACTACCAACACTGCCACTATCAACAAGGCGCTGGCTCACATTACGCCCATCAAAGCAAACTATGTCCTTTTCAAGGTTCAGCTTCCCACGCCAAATGGAGCTTATACCGCACTAGAGCAGAAGGCTCCCGAGCGCATGCTTCCGCCGAATGACTTTAAAGAGGCCTTGGGAGATAAAAACTTCATTACTGCGGGACCTTTGGGAGGGTTCCAAGGATCCTCGATTAGGACCTTTGTGGAACGTAATGAGGACAAGATACTCATCGAGAAGAGAGAGTACAACACGATGAGGGTCTATACCATTGTTTGGGCGCCGAATGGTGAGCAATGCAGGCTGCAAGATATGGATCGATTTATTTGGAAGGTTCTTGGAGGAGAACTGAACATCGACAGCTGGTCAAAATTTCTGCGCACTGCAGTTTCTGTTACTGTTGGAGGATCGTAATATGTTGATAGTGGCTCGTGAGGAAATGGAATGATAAGAGTCGGAAACCTTGACCCTGACTGGATTGATAGTTTGTTCATTCCAGACAAGTTGAAGCTAGAATGGTACAAGGAAATGAGAGACTTAAACCAGCCTTCTGATCGCATATCCCGCGCATGTGGCTATGATGCCAGCTTCATCGCCAGAAATGGCCAGCGCAAGCCGCCACAGCCATTGTGTCCGACGTGGCCCTGCGTTGATATTGTTAGGTAACTTGGCTGCCCCTATCGTTCAGAGAGATCCGGTGCCGTTAGCTCTTCATCAGGTCAATCTTACAGCGAGAGACTTTATCGTGCCATGCTTAGCTTGCCAATATCTGGCTGGCACCTATTGCTGGACATGCAGGAGGTTGATGATGGTCGAAAAAACCACGAGTCTTACAGACGATAATAAAACAAGATGCTGAATACTACGCCTCGAAGCAGCAATAGACGGCAAGTAGTGCACTGAACACTCCAAAGCGTCGGGCTCTGATACTTGAGCCTCCTCAGGAAATATGGGGGTTCGCCTGCTGCTCATGGGATTCGCCTATTGCTCGTCGCCTATTGCTTATCGCCCGTTGTTCCTAGATCTCTTCGCCCACTGCTCATGACATCTTTCGCCTGTTGCTTTCGGATTTACCTACTGTTCATTGTTGGCCCCTTGCTGGTGCTTGCCTGGTGCTTATTCGCTGACCTAACAACACTACACCCACACTCCCTCTGTCGTCATTATCGTCGTGGCCCGGCCCGTAACTAGCTCTCGGAGTTCATCTTTGGAACGTTGATGCAATACTCGGCCATGTTGAACGGCCTGGATTTGGGACACTCCGCGAGGAGTTCAAAATACTTATCAGCCTCACTATTTTCATGTAGGGCCTTTTCGAACTTCCGACCCAGCTATGGTATTATGCCACTGGTTCTCTACGAGCTTCTTTCATTCCAGCTGCTCTTGTGTCGCTTGCCGACAAGAGACTGCGATTGAGACTCTCCAACAGCGTGGTCACCGGGCTGCTGCTAACTGTCTCTACTGGTACTAGACACACGTCGAGGATGGTGGCCGATGTGAGGGCATTGCCATACCATCCTCAGTACGCCCATGGCCACGTGATTAATTCGTGTTGTCTCCAATTGACCCTGTGCCGGGCCCCTAGAGGCCGCAGTAGGTGGCCTTGCATTGTATATACCCACTTCCTGTCACAGAGCCGGTCCTCAGCGACCCTTCCCTCATGACGTGTATGGTCTTGCCGTGGATTTGTGCCTGTCTGCCGTCGATAAACTCAATTCAGAATGGCACTCTCGTCCTTGAAACTAGGCGTCACCCGAACCCACCATTTCTTCTCACCTCTGTCGATAATCTGGCTTTCCGTGTCTGATCTCGGCAAACAGAATGGCTACATCATATATGGCAGGGGACATAGGCTCACCGCCAGTCAATAACAGGCGATAAGAAAAACACTCTTCAAATCAGTATACAGTCACGTCTCTCCAATGAGTTCTATGGGTCTCTCCCGCCCAAACTTGGATGCTTTGTCATGATAATACTGGATTGAAACCCAGCCTTCGACGGGGTAACTGAGCCAGAAGCCCGTCATAAGCCTGGAGGAGTCTTGGTAAGCACCGACTCGGACAGAATACCGTGAACGAAGTCTGAAGATTGGACGATCTTCTGGCTCAGTTAACTCACAAAGGGCGGGGTTGTAAGTATAATAAAGAACACATTGGATGTCTGAAGGCTAGACAAGTGTGTGCAACTTGACTAACAGGATAACGAGATACCAAGGAGAGAGGAAGCATAGAGAGGGATGATTGCACTGGCCTCTCCTCAGGTTCTCAACGATTTACAGAAATGGCCTTTCCGCGAGCTTATGTGGCTCATCATGCAGTATTAGACTCTTCGGATCAAAATGCGCGAAGCATGGCAAAGTCCAGAAGTCGCCGTGCAAGTAAACACCACGAACAGACACGAGACGATCCAGAGGAGCCATAACGACTGGCGAGCCTAAAGTCGAGGTGGAAGACAACAGACTTTCGAGGCCGTGGACGAGGGATCAACCTGGCTGCCGTCAATGGCAAGCGGCTATCTCGCGGCAAGGTCAGCTGCTCTCGCCTGTGCATTTGCAAGTTCTATTTCGGTTTATATATCAACTCAACTCGGCTCGTACAGATTTGAAGAAAACGTGAAGACAATCCCGATCGGTGAGGTTTCCGGGAAAAAGCCTGATGATACCCCAATGCGACGATGACAGAAGGTGAAAGCGAGTGACTATCGTCAAGAGGCTTTAGCCTTTTGATTCATTTACAATCATTATTTGCCCGAGACGTCAAGATTTATTAGGAAGTAGGGCGTGAAGTCAATGATAGACCTCTTAGCTCCCTGGCGTGGGTCGTGACATAGAGAGGCACGAGCGTGAGAGACGAGTTGCTGCCCCCCAAAGCTCGTTCACTGAATGAGTGCTCGCCCGACGCTTGATCGGTGGACATTATTGGCGTTCGAGCAACGGACATTCAGGCGATGTTCGTGCAGGGATTCGCCATAGTCATGGAGCCCTTTTGTTTGTCGTCGTGTAGATACCCCCGTTAGTTGTAACCGCGTCTAGGTCAGAATAGTGTCATTCTCTTCTCTCATATTCGGTGGCCCCCTGAAGTGTTGGCGGTTCGTATAACTCAGCCAGGACACCGTCAATTGCTATAGGGATATGGGCTGAGTGGATATACAGTGTTGCTCTGGAATTATCTGCGCGCTAGATTTGGTACATACAAGACTCACTCAACGCAACCGGCCCGTAAGACCAACGTAGACCTAGAGGTATGGTTGCGAGGCGCGGGGACAAGCAGGTCGAAGGAACAAAGAGTAAGACTTCGGATATCACGACTCTTCTGTGGATGCTGGAGCGCTATATTTGACTCGCATTTCACACCGTCAGCTAGAGACTCAGCATAATCAAGACTCTTGGTTAGCTCTGGTCTCACATTCTCCTCAACTCATTTGGGGGCGATTATGAGTAGACAGCACGCTGTATCAAGACGGCTTTTGAATAGAAAGCGTTTTCGTCCTGGAAAAGTATTTTGGCACCATTCATCAGCGGAAAGAAGCCAGCGTCTTTCACAAAGAATGCACAATAGTACTTCAACACTAAGGGAGTATTCTCTCGATCGCATCGCGTCTGAAGGCTCCTGGGAGGGACGACAAACAGGCACCCTTGGCCTTTATGAGGAATTCCGCCATACTGACCATCCCCTTTGTACATCCCTACTGTTCAACAACAAACGTCTTTTCTTCCAACCTCGATACGGATGGCGGTGGCTGCAAGGCTCCAAAGATCCGTCACCTCTTTGTCCAAGGCATAGTGCGGCCGTGCCACTCGACATTAGTAATGAAGCGTCATGTGAGGCATTGACTTAGCCTTTCTTCTCAAGAGATGGAAATTATGTTATTTTGCTACTGTAGCCCTGATATATCACGGAATCTGCCGGCTTTCATGGCTGCGACCCTACAAATGACACCAGGATTATCCCTGAGCCCCTCAAGAATAGCAGGCTTTCGATCTTGCGCGATTGAAAAGGCGGTCTTGAAAATATGACCTGCTTGGCATCCCTATGCACTCGCGACCGCGGGACTGAAATCAACTTGTTTGTGTCATTTGGATGCCTGGGCTATATTAGGCACTGCTTTGCAAAGTCCCAGCGCGTCTCATTCAACCACTTGAGCTTAGACAGACTTATGGGCCATTGCCAAAGAAACCGCCTCTATGACCTTGTGGAACGCCCTCATTCTGATGCTATGACTATAGGATGAGCCAGGCACAACAGAAAAGGGTTCTAGGGTCAGAATCCCATCTCGCAAGAGTTTCTAGCCACTGAACTCCTGGCGAACCCTATGAGCTCACGAATGACGGATCACTGTTCCTACTATTGTTGCTTCAGTTCGACATGACTTTATATGTCAACTTATCTGCTCTTTGTTTGTAGTTCTTTGTTTCGGGCAGTTGTTGGCTGATAAGTACATTCGCCACGGGCTCGATAGCTGTCGCAGAATGACTGCCATGATGCGTTCTTCTCAAGACATAAATGGCATTGAGTTGGCCAAGGACCGTGCTAGTCTTAAAGTTCTACTCTTCTCATATGGATCATCTGCTTGGTCTCCTCCATACCCTGGTCTTCGCCCAGTGGTTGTAAGTTGGAAACTTTGCTTCGATATGATACTTGTTGCCGTTGGACAACTAAACCAATTGCACATCTCTTGAACTCTTACGATACGCTGTCCATGTGCTACAGCCGAATGGGCAATGCCTGGTGAGACACAGCTATGAAGTTAATTCTCTGGGGTTTTGATAATCGTATCGAAACGGCTATGAAGACAAGTAGTCACGATAGGGGCCTTGAGGTGGGCTATAGTCAGGAGATTTGTCATGGAAGACTTTATAATGTAGTCTGGTAACTCGTTCTAGATATAGTGGTACAACTAGAATAGCCAACGACTCACCTGGAGACCATCAAGCCCCTGGGACCTTAAGTCGAGACCAATGAGATATGCGTAGGCCTGGCGACTTGTTTGCATCAATCTCCGACAGAAGGGTCCAGAGGTTACTCTCTTGC
>JALLKD010000920.1:0-13568 GCA_023509735.1 Fusarium liriodendri
CACCAAAACCAACCCCCCCCAATATGGTCCAAACACCGGGCTGACGATCTCCATCTTGATACCAGACCTCATCTCATAGCCCTTCAAACTATCCAACCTGTCTTTCTGCCTTATCAGGCCCGACTCGTATCCGAAGCTATCCGGACCTTCCTATTGCCGTAGCTGATTCACACTGCTACACAGCAAGCTTCGAATCGCTAATCTTCCCACCCCTTTGACGCCTCGTGCCTCAATCGTCCGTCTTTTCCGTCTCGAGCTCCGCGTAGCTCGTATGCGCGACAATGGCGGCCGATGACAGTGGTACTTGAATCCTTCCTCGTGATCGCCTCATTTATCGAAATGCTGACTTCCTGGCAGCTGCGCCGAACCTGAACCTCTCCCCCGAAGAGAAGCGAACATATGGCCAACTCTTCCGACAAGCCGATTCCGACAGCGTCGGCGTCGTCGTTGGCGAGATCGCCGTCAAGTTCTTCCACAAGACTGGTCTAGACTCTCGAATCCTGGGCGAGGTATGTCTGCGATCCCCGCGTTTCGCTGCCCGCCCGACGTTCCGCTAAATGTTTTACTCTCGTGATAGATCTGGCAGATTGCGGATAAGGAGAATCGGGGTTTCCTCACACCAGCTGGCTTCGGCATCGCTCTACGACTCATCGGACACGCCCAGGCCGGCCGCGAACCTACTCCCGAAATCGCTCTCCAACAAGCTCCTCTTCCTCGATTCGATGGCTTCGTCCCGCAAGCCGGCCCTGTCGGAGGCATTCCCCCTCCTCCGCCCGTGCCTGTGAGCTCGCCTCCTCCTCCAGCTGCTCTCCAGGCCCAGTCGACAGGCGGACCGATTCGCATCCCTCCCTTGACTCCCGAGAAGGTGGCACAGTATACTGGTCTCTTTGAGCGCCAATCTCTCCAGGCTGGTGGTCAGTTGCCAGGTGACCAGGCCAAGTCCATCTTTGAGAAGTCCGGGCTTCCCAATGAGGTGTTGGGTAGGATATGGCAGCTCGCCGATACCGAGCAGCGCGGCGCTCTCGTGCTCACCGAGTTTATCATTGCTATGCACCTGCTCACCTCGATGAAGACGGGAGCTCTTCGATCTCTCCCAAACATCCTCCCAGCTGGCCTCTACGAAGCTGCCTCGCGCCGTGCCCCCTCACGTCCGTCGTCCTCCGCACCCGGCATCTCCGCCATCCCCCGACAACTGAGTGGAACTGCTCAAGTGCGCGCAAACAGCCCTCTCGGACGTCCTCCCCTCTCTCCCCAGGGTACGAGTGCGGTTGCAAGTGATTGGGCCGTGACTCCCGCCGACAAGGCCCGATTCGATCAGTTGTATGCCGACCTCGACAAGACGAACAAGGGATTTATTACTGGAGAGGAGGCGGTTACCTTCTTTAGCCAGTCCAATCTTCCCGAGGATTCCCTGGCTCAGATCTGGGACCTGGCAGACTCAAACTCTCAGGGACAGCTCTCGCGCGACCAGTTTGCAGTCGCCATGTACCTCATCCGACAACAGAGGACTGGCCGTGGGCCGCTGCCTACCACCCTACCTGCTAATCTGGTTCCTCCTAGCCTTCGTGCCCAAGTTCGCCCACCAACTGCCACATCTGCTTTCGACCCTCCTCCTCCTCCCGTGGTGGCCCAGCCACCACCTCCTCAGCCCAAGTCAGCTCTCGACGACCTCTTTGGCCTCGAATCGACCTCCCCGAGCCCTGCTCCAGCCCCAGCTCAGGCTCCCATGTCAACTGGGGGATCCAATGCCAACGATCCGTTCGGTACCGGTTCTAACGTGTTGACGCCGTCCTCTCCTCTTAAGGCGTCTCTCACTGGCACTGGAGGCTCAACCTTTAAGCCATTTGTACCTTCATCTTCGTTTGGCAGAGGCTTGACGCAACAGCCTACAGGAGGCTCGGCTGGTTCAGGTTCCAAGCCTTCCATGCCTTCCGCGTCTGAGGATCTTCTGGCAGACAATGATCCAGAGGCCAGCAAGATTTCTGGAGAGACCACCGAGCTTGCCAACCTCTCAAACCAGATTTCATCACTGTCCAAGCAGATGCAGGATGTTCAGGGCAAGAGGACAACAACCCAGAACGAGCTGAACCAAGCCACTGCTCAGAAGGCGAACTTTGAGCAGCGACTTGCTCAGCTGCGCACCGCTTATGAGAAGGAGGCGCAAGACACCCGTGCCCTTGAGGAGCAGCTCAACACGGCTCGCAAGGAGACGTCGAAGCTGCAGGCCGAGTGCATGAGCCTTGAGGGGACGTACCGTGATATCCAGGCTCAGCACCAGCAGGTTACAGCAGCTCTCCAGGCCGATCAGCAGGAGAACACGAACCTCAGGGAGCGTATCCGGGTTGTCAATGGAGAGATTGCTCAGATCAAGCCCCAAATTGAGAAGCTCAAGTCTGACGCCCGCCAACAAAAGGGACTGGTTGCCATCAACAAGAAGCAGCTGTCCACTACTGAAGGCGAGCGCGACAAGCTCAAGGCGGAGGCTGAGGATCTCACCAAGAGCATCGAGGAGCTGCGTCAAGCCAACACGGGCTCTCCTGCGTCAGCTCCGGCCCAGATCGCCAGCCCAGCGGCATCTACTTCTAGTGCCAACAACCCCTTCTTCCGCCGGACGGCAAGCACTGATATCATGGGTGCATTTGCCTCTCCTCCCGCCAAGAACGTCTCTGACAAGTCTTTTGACGATGTCTTTGGACCGTTCCCACCTAGCGCTTCTGGCACTCCTCCACCTCCCCAGACTTCGTTCAAGCCCCAGCACACTGGTGCCTCGACCGCCAGTGTTGGATCATACAACACCCCCCCTGCTTCGTCTCCTGTCATGAGCCGTCAGCCTACTCTTGCTGTCGACCCTCCTGCGCCCCCGGAGTCGAGACAGATCAGCTCTAGCTTCCTGCCCTTCATTGACCATACCGAGTCCCTCTCATCCTCGCGTCAGGTTTCACCCCCTGCTTCCCGGATCGATGACCCTCTCCATGGCTCGGTTACCCCTATTCCTGGCGACCTGAAGGCATCCGATAGTGTTGGCAGTGTACCAGGAGCGTTCCCCGGCGACGAGACTGACAGTGTCGAGCGTAAGGCAACCCCATCTGTCCCCGCTGACGCGGCTCGTGAGCCCGCCAACGAGAGCGCACCAAAGGCCGCAGATCCTTTCGGTGGCGCGGATGAGGCCAAGGCCAAGGCTGACTTTGAGAACGCCTTTGCTGCCTTTACAACTGCCAAGAGCCAGACCAAGCCTGCACAGGAGACCAACAAGTCGACCTCTGCTTTCGATTCCGAGTTCCCTCCTATCTCGGAACTTGAGCGTGATGACGACTCGGACTCTAGCAGCGACCAGGGTGGCTTCGAGGATGACTTTGCACCTGCATCGCCTCCTAGCAAGCGATTTAGTGACAAGGCTGCTAGCGGAGAATCGTCTGGTGGCGCTCCCTTGGGCCCAACTCCGGCCCCTGAGACTGCCTCTCCTGAGACCAAGGTGACGAGGTAAGGCACTCAACTAACTAAACTTCTGTTAAGAGACGCTAACATCGATCAGCCCCGAGCTCCCATCGTCACCCGCGACAGTGACCGAGACCAAGGCCCAGAACTCATCTGTGGACGACATCTTCGGCACGAGTGCGACAGGACCTGCCCCTGCCTCGAATCAGACTGCCCCGCCCAACCCTCCGGCCAAGAGTGGCTTTGAGGATCTGGATGACGAGTTTGAGGGCCTGGAGGATGCTAAGGAAGGCTCCGGAGAGGAGGATTTCGCCAACATTTCTCGCTCTGGTCTGGACGACTTTAACCCCGTCTTCGACAGCAGCCCACCCGGCAGCCAGACTAAGACCGAGTCTACCGCGTTCGGCAACGAGAGCTTCGACTTTATCTCTGCCAGCCAGGCTGGTCCAGCTCAACCCCCTGCGGGTGGCCAGCAGAAGCCCCCTGAGGCCCACGACTGGGATGCCATCTTCTCTGGTCTCGAGTCTCCCAGTGCTGCTGCAGCGACTCCCGCTACTGCCCCTGCTGCTGACAAGCCAGCTGGCGGTGATGCCTCTCGTCCTGGCCAGCAGCCCCTGAACCGCACAGAGTCTGAGCAAGACGACCCCATCCTCAAGAGCCTGACTGGCATGGGCTACCAGCGCACTGATGCTCTGGCTGCCTTGGAGAAGTTTGACTACGATCTGGACAAGGTATGTTGTACAAGATGTTAATGTTACAGTCATGGATGCTAACTCGTCAACAGGCCGCAAACTACCTGGCTAGCCGGTCATAATAATCAGCAACCATCAGGTCGAATTGGAGGGTGTCTGTCTATTGGAGGAAAGGCATTAATAACAACCGCAAACAACAGCTACCACTGCTACATATCTTTGTTTCCTTTTCATTGTCCCCTTGTCTCTCCATCACCATCATCATCATCGTCATCATGACCCCCTCCTCTTGTTGAATAACTAGTTCCTTGTCGGGCAGCGAAACGCTTCTTTTTTTCCCCCTTCTTTTTCCGTCGTTTTTCGTCTTCATCTCATCGTTTTGGGGGGTTAGTTCTTGTTCTCCTTGCTATGGGTAATAGGTTTCCCCATTTTTGTAGATCATGATAATTCCTTGTTGCGTTGACTGTTTTCAGTCTTTGTCTTGTCTTGGTGTGTATGTTGTACATGTGAAGTGAGGAGAAGTCATTATGTGTAAATGAAAGCAGTTGAAGGGGTGTACAAAGATTTCTTATCAAAACAAAACATCTCATCGCTAAAGGTGGCACAAATCATGCCCATCATACAAACATGCTCTACATGTCCATTTCCCCGTCTTTTCCCATAAGCATATATGCATATATAGAAAGTATCCTTTCTTCCCGCTTACTTGACCCTACTCATGATGGTTTCTGCACCACGCTCAACCGTGATATTCGCAGCCTTGTTCTTTACAGCAGTAGCCATGCCTCTTTCAAAGTCATCCCTCGTCCTCAGCACGGCCTCTACCCATGAAGGATTGAGATCCCAATAGGCCATCTTGAAAGTCGCGTACGTTTCTACAACAGAGTCACGGTCGCAAGTCAAAAGACGCAGGAAGTGCTCCGTGACACGCCACGTCTCCTTGATGGAAGCTCCAATATCCGGCGACGGCAAGCTACCAAACAGTTCAAAGGCGGTGGCGATATCGTTGAAGAGCTTGTCCTGGAAGGGGTCGGTGCGACGAAACTTGGCGCCCTTGTTGCGGACGGCGCTGAGGTAGCGCACAAGCAGCTCCTCTGCAAAGATCTCGACAAAGATGTCCACGAGCGAGTGGTGGAGGACCTGTCGGTAGTCGTTGACGTACTCCTCAAACGTCACCACCATCTGCTTCATGGCGGTGCTCGTGTACCACTTGGGGGTGAAGAAGTCGGGCATGACGGTGCCAAAGTCGACAGAGAAGATGAGCTGGGCGAAGCGGTTGATGCACCACGTGCTAAAGTCGACGTAGCCGTCACGTAGGGTGTTGACCTCGGTCTCGATGCGTTCTAGATATGCCGGGGTGACGTGCTGCTCGACGAGGCGACGGAAGCTTGATAGATAGGCCAGACGGTTCTCCTCCTCGTTGTCATCGATACAGGCGATTTGATCGTTGGCTGTAGCAACAAGCCAGTCCTGTAGAGCCTGGAAGCCCTCGAGATCAGGCACTTTACCCTCCTCGTACCTCGTAGCTTCAGCATCGAGCATGGTCTGCCACGACTGCTGACGAGACCGTAGACGAGCAAACATGGCATCAATCACACCCTCGACCACATCAGCACGCTGCGAGTTGGCAGCAGCGTCGACCTGCTCGCGAAGCATTCTCCAGAGGGCCACCAGGTTCTTTGTCCGGAAGTAGCCATACTCGTCCTGGTCCAGGTTGGAGCCCTCGACGTTTCGCTCAGCCAGATCGCGCTGCTCCTGCGCAAAGATGCGCTCGATCCACTCGTCCAGAAACTTGATGATGAGCTCGCGAAAGTCGCGGACAAGCTCCGCCTCGCGGTTGTCCACCACATGAGGCACCAGCTCTTCTTGACGTAGTCCCAGCTTGGTCATCTTGCGATAATACTTTTCTGGGAACCCAACAATCTCGAGCGTGTGTGCTGATGAAGCCTCGTTGCCGTCCACCATGCCTATCAAAAAGTCGTGCATAAGCTGGTGGTAAACGTCGGCGTACGTCTTGACAATATGCCACTTCTTGGGCATCAGATGCGACATTCCCACCTTGACCACATTCAGGTCATTGAAATACCACTTCATAATCTTCTCCAGCTTGCTCGGGTCATCGAGAAACTCCTCCTTGGCGCCGTCAAACTGCTGCTCGGCGCTGAGACGGATCGCCTGGATGAACTTGTCCTTGTAGCCGCGCACCTTTTTGGCGCCGTCGGTGATGCTCTGAAACCTCGTCGCCATCTCCTTGTGGTCCTTGAGCGCCTCCTGCAGCGCTAGCACTCGCTGATCGCTCTTCTCCTCGGCCTCCATCACTATGGCGAATCTCACCACGAGACCGTTGTTGTCCTGTACCACAAGATTGATAAGGTTGAGGGCGATGATACCGACGTGTTCGTCGAACCAGTCGATGGTGTCGTCGAGCCGCGCAAAGTAGTCGGCTAGCGTCGACTGGAGACTCGTGTCCTCGGCCCTCTGTATCTGCTCCATGGCGTCGTCTCGGATGTTTCGAAGCTGCGTGAGCTCGTAATGGCACGGCAGCAGGTTGGGCATGTTGTCACCATCCTCGTCATCCTCTCGCAACATCTGCTCCACGACAGACAGCCGGTCATTAAAGGTCTCGAGGTTGCGACGCATCGTCTCGACGGCGCCAAAGTTGCGGTGGGCCTGCGACACGAGGTTGATGCTGGCAAAGTCCTTGATCATGTTCTGAGACTCTGAGCACAGCTTGTCAATCTTCATCATCTCCTCCTTGATCATCTGCACCGTCTTCTGCCCGTCCGTCAAGCCCGTCATGCCCGACTGGGTCGTCTCGAGCTGCTCACGCAGCCCGCTGCGCAGCTGCCCATCGACGGCGCCCTTTTTGCGCGAGAACTCGAGCTTGAGCGCCGGGATCTTGTCTAGATCCTCTGGGTGCCGCAACAGCTCCGAGAGCTTAGGCGCGGGTGTGTCGTCCATTGTGGCGGCGGATCGTGAACCATGCGAAGGGGGGGCGGACACGCCAATCAAACCATGATGCGTGGGGGATTCAGATATCGTCGTTCGGTCGTGGGAGGAGTCTTATCGTTGGACGGTTGATGCTGTAGAGTTGGATCTATTGTGATGGGAGTTGAAGCGAGCGTGGTGGTTAGGTAGGCAGTTAATGTGTGCGGCTGGTTGGTATGTCGAGTCGTGGGGAGCTACGTACTCGGTACCTGAGCTAAAGCGAGGTCCATCATGTGGCTGACGCAGCATCCAAGCACAGCCACTCTAGTCGCCCATTCAACACCACAAGATCATCACCAACATAAGCATTCAAGATATTAATTTCTTTCATCGTTACTTGATCAATGTTTCTGGTTGTTCAAATTCTGGGTATCGTCATGATATTACACATATATTATAGCTCAATTGGTCAAGATTCACCCCTTAATCATCGCTGTCGCTCCCCGAGCTACTCGTATCATCATCATCGTCCTCATCATCCTCTTCACCCAAGCTCTGCTCCGCAATCAGATCGCCTGCCTCAAGTGCAACTCCTCTGGATCCAAGCTCATCATTTCCATCCATCTCATCATCACTTCTGACCTCTCCTTCCTCCACCTCCTTCCCACCCTGTCTTCTCTTCTTGTTTGGTTTATTAGGCCCCTTCTTCCCAGGGGGGTTCTTCCTCTTGCTACCTCCTGGTGGTGATACCGTGTCTTTGGGACCCAGAACGAAGCCTGTGGGTAGAGTCTGGTCCTCTTTGAGTACGCAGATAGTTGGAAACTCGAGGACGCGCGTGTTGCTGAGGATATCGCGAAGGCATCCTTCCACCTCGAGCTTTGTCCAGACAGTGGGTTGGCCTGACCGTGATCGTGGCTTGGCAAGGAAGTATTGGAATCGCCGTTTTTGAGCTTGGAGTTCTTCTGATGGCCACATAACGGGATCAGTGTCGTGATGGGTTGACCAAGAGCCCGTGAAAGGATCTTGCAGCGCGAATGAACCTGGAGACCATGTCGCTCGGGAGGGGTCCTGTGATTGCCCATCCTGGCCCGCTCGCAATATCCTCTTTACCAGCTGGCCATTCGCTCTCTGCTGTTCCTCCAGCACCGTGTGGTATGCCTGGAATAGCGGCACATCGTCCATCACCTTGGAAAGAATGCGCGTCTTCTTTGGTTCTTCTTCTTCAACATCCTCAAATGTCATCCACTCGACCTGCCAATTGATGCGACCAGTCCTTCGATTAAGCGTCGTATGGTTCTCTTTCTGCCTCGCCATCCCCATTGGAGCGCACATGATGTTGATGTTCAGCTTCTTCAATCTCTGCGCCAGGAACCGCTCAAAAACACGGCCTTTGGCTTCGCGCAGAACTCGTGTCACGAGCACCTTGCGCTTGCGCCCATCTCGACCCGGCTTCCATTTGACCTCCTTGACCGTCATCGGTCGCAGTTCCTCCTCTTGAACCAGAGAGCGCTCTTCGACAAGTAGCTTCTCAGCGCGTTCGACGGATCGCTCGATGCCGTGTAGGAAGTTGTAATCGTGGTCGACACCGGCGGGTGTGCGCAGCTTCGCAGGAGGGATGTAGGCTGTTGCGTCGCGTTCGCCTGTACATTCTGACCACGCTTTGTGCTTCTTGATACAGGCGAGAGAGCACGTTCGGATGCTACATCGTGGGCATTTGTATTTCGGAGTTGAAACGTGGCAAATGGCGCACAAAGAAGTCAACAAAGGATCAGCCATTGTGTAACACGGGACGAAAGATGTTCGACGAGATGTTGATGGAAGGAAGATGGTTTGCGACGATGCCACTAACAGACGTCTACTTTCCAAACTTTTTTGTGGATCCTTCGACGGCTTATCTTATCAGGTAGAGTTGTTCAGACATGCCTACTTCGTGCACTACAGTTATAGAAACACCAAACATCACATGACCAATGGAAACGACTTTAATATTATTGTTGAGGAATTCTTTTCATTGTTTGGCTGCTCTTCAAGCCAGGCAAAGGAGCGACGTGAATTGAAACACCACCGCTTCCATCTCAGGATAATACTCTAGCAAAATGTAAAAGGACCGCCAGGCTTGACGCGAGTACATGAGCGAGCCCGCCCACCAAATAACTAAAAACAACAACGGAATGGTTATATCAAGAAAAACAAAAGGGATAACATCCAACGCCATAGTCCGCAGATTTTGATCCAAGCCAACCGCCTAAAGCAAATAGGTAAATAATAAGTAGATCAATAAAGAAATGCTAAGAAATTGGCTGCACTGGGGTGACGTGCTTGCAAAACATGACCGTCATGACCGCTTCAACAGCCACAACGTTGCAATGAAGAAAGACTTGCCGCTGACGGCTTCACTTCATCAGGAATGACGTGCAATCTAACAAGGCTCAGACGCTGTCTGAGACACTTAGCGTGTGCCACCAAGAGCGCTGATCCTGGCACCCGAAGGCCTGTGCATCAGGGACTCGGCGTGCTTGGAGACGACTCCTGTCTCGTGGGAGACGCTTCCTGCGTGGCTTCGAGATTCTTCGAAGTCCTCCTCGTCATCCTCAACAATCTTGGTGGGGATTTCGTCCCGAAGGTTATACTGTTGGGACGCTCGCTCCGGAGTCGTAGCCGTAGAGGCAAAGGACATGGCTGTGCTGCTCCGGTTGGGAATGAGATCCGGGGTGGGAGGGATACTGGACGCCCTGCCCGACGGCTGGAGGAGGGAGTCATCCCCTGTTTCGGACGTGGCGGCGGAGTGGCCGTCATCGCTCTGGGCGGTAGAGAGGCTAGAATTCCTTCTACTACTACTCCCTAATTCTGCGTCGTGTGCTAACTGGAGACCCTCAACAGCAGCTTGACACTGCTCGGCAATGTTGCGCACAATGTGAGCGATGGCGTCGGTCTTGTCCTTGAGGTGACGGTCGGCCACGTCGGAGAAGCTAGAAGCAGAGTATCGCTTAGATCGAGGGGCGGGGCTGACAGACAGGCGATTTGGCTCGCCCTCCTCCTCTTCAGCCTCATCATAGCCCTCCTCAATCTCCTGAGCAAGGTCATCCGGCTTGGTGAGAGACTGGATGAGGTGCTCCATGTGGTGGCTCTGACCACCAATAAGGCTGCGAAGGTGCAGGACAACCCGGCGAGCCTCGTCACGCTGTCGGAGGATGGTGACGTTGGTGTGCTGGAGCTGAGATAGCTCCTTCTTGTTGCGCTTGCGCTCACGCTCAAGCTCCTCAGCAATCTCCTGCTGGAGGACAAGAGCCTCGAGAGCATCGTCACGCTGCTTCTCAGTACCAGTAAGACGGACAGACAGGCGGGCGTTGTCATCCTTCTGCTGGTCAATGAGGCTGGCAAGACGGCGGTTCTCCCTCTTGTGGGTCTCAATCTTGACCTTGAGATCCTGGGTCTCCTTGGTGAGCTGCTCAGCAAAGGCCTGGAACTTGAGGAACTGCTGCTTCCAGCTCTCAAGCTCCTCCACCAAGTAGTTGTTGCGCTTGGTGACCTTGTTGAGCTCAGTATCCATGCGACCCTTAAGGTTGATGAAGTCCTGCCAGGCCTCGAGGGCATCTCGAGAGTATTGGTTTCTCTCGCGGACAATTTCGTTCAGATGACGCATCGAAACCTTGGTCATGAGGGGCTTCTTGACAGATCCGCCGAACACGGCCTTAAGACCAGTGTTGCGACCAAGCTTCTCGCAGACATGGTCCATAACAGCCATGACGGCATCCTGGTTCCACCACTCTGGGTCCTGGATAGACTCAACCTCGCCGCGCATAACAATGATCTGGCCGGCAGGGACAAGCTTGCCACCACCGTAAGCAGATCGAAGGTGCTGGGGAACTCCGGAAGGAGTGACGTCGCCGTTCAGGGCCTGGGTGAGTCGGGTGACGAACTTGTTGCGCTGACCGGGAGTCAGGGCAGTGGGTGGGCTGGAAGTCAGAACAAAGTTGCGATCAAGATCAACAACCAAGGCATCGGTGGGCGCCGTGAAAAGAGAGCGGCACTCAACAGTGATACCAAGGATGTAAGGGCCAGGCTCCTGAACAAGCTCCTTGGCATGGCGAGCGTGAACAACAGGAACGTAGAGACCACTCCACTCGTAAACTCGAACGCAGTATCGAACAGTCTCGGCGGCCATGGTGAGCATGGCAGGGTAGTGGCTGACAAAGATGATTCGGCGAGTGGGAGAGATGGCAGCCTCAATGACACCGACGATGTTAGGAATCGACAGACAGTTGAACAGGGGCCACATGGCGAAGTTCTGGAACCCTGTGGGAGAAGAAGGGAACTGGTAGCAGAGGGCATAGTCCTTCATGTCGATGCGCACAAGATCGTTGAGACGGGGAGCTGGGAAGCTCAGGATGCGCGAGACCTCCTCGGCGTGGAACAGATTGGTGGCCTTATTCCAGTGAATCCACATGCCTCGAAGATAGTCTCCAAGGAGGTTGTAGAGAGGATAACGCGACAGGAAAGACAAACAGTAAGGGATCCAGTAAGTCTCATCGGGATTGTCGTAGTAGTCGCTCTCGGTCCTCTTGCGAAGGTCGCGGATGGTCTCGGCTCTCTTCTCATCAGCTCGCGACCACACTCGGAGGCAGATTCCGTAGAGTGTGTGAGAAGAATCTTGCTGGAGAACGAAGGCATGATGGACGCAGTGAGGCTGGCTCCGGCCTGTGCAAATCTCGACATCGTGAGGGAAGCAGGCCTATTTAACAGGGAGTTGGTGGTTAGCAAATATGGTTTCCAAGGGGAAGCTAGAAACACGTACCCTCATGGCAGCATGGAGAGCACGCGCAATTTCATTATCCTGCTCAAGGCGCGGGCTGCTACCCAAAATCTCTGGTAGCCAGAACTGGCCGACAGCACCCTTCATGTGGCCGATCTTGCCCTGTGCGGGCGCAGGAGCCTTGACCCATTGAGAGGGTTCACGGCCAACACCACAGACCATGTAGGCATGAGTGAGGGTCTTGGGAGTGCGCTGCTGAGGCTTCATGTTGAGAGTGGAAGGAATAGGCTGCGTGATGCGCGAGTGCAGCGAGGATGTCCGGCTGGGAATCAGGAGGTTCTGATCAGCGCCCTGGTCGCGGGTGCTGGGCCTGCCATCGCGGTCGCTAGTCCGAGGACGGGTAAAGGAGGGATGGGTGCTCAGGGAGGGAGGCATGGCTGTGACTGAGAGGATCTAGGCCTCGTTCTTCGCGGTCGGTTCGGGTTAAAAAATCGTCGTCGTCGTAGTCGAAGAGAAATGAACTGCTGATGAATATGCAGTTCTCTCGTATGCAGCTGACTGACTTGCTGGCTTGGTCAGGTCAGTTCCTCCGTTTCCGTTGATGTACCCGTTTTCGTCTTCCCGGGTGGTATAGGTCGTATGCTCTCGCTCGAGGCTTCACTCCTCTCAAGTGGTCATTCAAGACGCGACTCAACCGGCCTTGAACGAGTGAGCAAGGGAAGAGAAGAGGGAGGGACAAAGAGTCAAAGTCAAGAATGAGGGGAAGAAGAAAGAAGAAGGAATAAAGTGAAGGGGGAAGACTGAAGAGAAGGTGGAAGGCGTCAAGTTTGGGGGGCAGAGTGGAGAAGTAGAGGTAGAGCAATAGCAGTAGCGGCGGCAGCAAGGCAGCTCCTGGTAAGAGCCAAAAGGAAGCAACCAAGCGAGACAAGCTGCGACGCCAGTCAAGGAAGGAATGGAGAAAAGGCACCACCAATTCTGCAGCTCCAAGAGAAGAGTACGTACCCTTTCAGTTGAGAAGATAGGTACCTGTAGATACTCGAGTGAGCGCCAGAGGGACAGGCTCGGCGGGCGAAAAGGTGAGACGGACGGCGGGATACGCAGAAAAAGGAAGGATGGGGGCCAGGGGCCTTGTTCCCTGCTTCTCTGGGTTCGAGCTGGGATCTTGGCCTCCTCACTGGGTCGGCTTGCTTGGTCACGGCCGGGGAATTATTAGGGGGTCACAAACAGAGTAGAGAGGTATGAAAGAGCTACTTTGCTGGATGTACGAGATGTCAACCTCGGCCAGTGAATCAGGAAGACACCATTCATGTTCTCTCCATCGTGTTCTCTCAACGGGGCGAAGTCCAGACTATTGGTATCCGTAACACACTCTCCCCTCGCAGCACAAGCGAACCGAGAGGAAACCAACTGACAGGAGACAAGAAGGCGACCCAACGTAAGGGATCGGCTGCGCAGGTACCTACATTAGGGGCTTGATTAGGAGCTACCGGACCCATGCCTCCTCCAAGGGGAGGGGCCGGGATACCGGGGGCCATCAGGGGCACACTGCACGCTTGTGCAGGGGTCATGGGCCCTTGGGTCTTGGGTACGGGAGGTACATGGCTTGCTTGCGGCGGCGACGGCGGCGGAATTGATGGACGCTATGCTTCCCAAGTGCTTGAAAGTGGACGTGATGGATGGTGTGGGATGGCTTGTCCTAGCCTGGCTGGAATGAGCTTTTGTTTTGGACGCTACTGCCGACGTTGTGTGAACTAACCGTC
>JALLKD010000922.1:0-12476 GCA_023509735.1 Fusarium liriodendri
GGGGAGGAGGGGGGGAAACCCAATTGACACAGGGGTCTGTATGCGCACCGGGCTTTTCGTTGGGGGGCCACGGCATAGGGCCAGCAAGGCTCCACTGTGATGGAAGCTGAGCGCTGGCGGCCCTAGGGGAAGAGGGGCCCTGAAGCTGGCTGCCGTGGCCAGCCCTGTGCGGCGGGATTGGCACCCACCCGAGCCCTGGAAACCTCCAGAGTCCATGGATCGGCTGATGTCGGGCAAGCAACCGCTGGACGAGACGGCGTCTGGGGACCTGGCACCGGGTGTCCAATGTCCAGTGTCAGTCTGTCTCGTCACCAGGTGACGAACGAACGGAACCCCAGAAGCAACCAGAAGCAGGGGGGCCTGGCCCACGTGGAGAAGCAAAGTTGGACTTGGACCAGCAGATGAGCCTAGAATTTCAATCACAAATCTGCGACTGCAGTCTCTGTCTCTGTCTCTATCTCGTCTTCTTCGACTGCGGTACCGATGCGATTGCCGAATCGGGTCATCCTACCATGAACTTCTTCCCATCACGACTCATCTTGGAAAAAAAAAAAAAAAAGCACGCAGGTCGCAACACCTAACGTAGCATCCTCCACCGTTCTTGGGCTCTCATTCTCTGACATGGACATGAGAAAATCCCAACCTCTATGGGTTGATGGATGCATGAAGCGTTCGGCCGGCTAGTTTGATCTGATCATGCAAAACTGCCCAGCCAAGCGGGAGACGACCAACCAGTCTCAACCACCAGTCCAATCCAGCCCAGCCAGTTCAACTTGCATCAGAACTGTGACTCTTTTCAAATTTCTCTCACCTCCAGTAAACGGGCGTTTCGTTTCGTAGCTTATGTACCGCATAAACTCTCAAAATGAGACTAACACCTCATCCTCGTGACACACCAGCCCAGCCAACTCAGAGAATGACTAGCTTCCTTCAGAGAAAAGTCCCTCCCTCTCGCCCGCGTCAAGAAGCCATCATCCGTCATGCCATTGATGCAATCCAATTTCGCGCTTGCCCGGGTGCTTCTTAAACATTGACACCTTCTCGTCGCTTCTCGCGCACCCACGAACTGCATCAACGCGCCCACGTCCAGTGACATGGCCAGCCTATTGGTCAGTTGGTGCCAATCATTGCCCTACTACGTAGCCAGCGACCCTTCCTGCATCAAGGAACCGGCCATGACCTCGGGAACAAGACTTTCACTGCTCGATGGGATCAAATCATGTCAATGCATTCACCGCCATCCATGTCCTCTCACATAAGTCACCGTTGAATCTTTTCGTCTTTATTCATTTTGATTTTCCATTCTTATGCTCCTCACCCGTCCCTTTTCCAATATTCATAATGCTAAGCAATAACCCAAGACGCCCTTTCTTGGTCCAGGAAAATGGCAACCAGATATGCTTTTAGCTCAGGTCCATGACAGGTACCTGGTATAATGTAAGATACAATGAATGGGTAAGCAAATTTGTTTGCGTGTTCGATTTGCTATGTCATTAAGCCGCGTTGTCGTACTTGGCGTTGTGGATGGAGATGGCTCTGAACTTGGGCATTAGCATCGACTTTCATCCCCTAGCATCTAGACAACAGGGATATCACTTACCGGCCACTGGGGTCCGACTGCTTGGACCAAGTGGGAGTCCAGCGCATAACCGTCGATGCGCAGTGGGGAGGGAAGTGCTCGTCGAACATGCATCGGTACCAGTAACTACCCATCAACTGTCAGTCACATCCGTCTCATCGTCTTGAAGGGGAAAACATACGCCTCCTTGGTGTCGGGAATGTCGTCACCCCATTCAGGCTTGGGGTTCTTCATCATCTCGTCCGTCACGTGGGCCTCAGCGTTGTCCTTGAGCGCATCAATCCAGCCGTATCCGACACCGTCAGAGAACTGCTCCTTCTGTCGCCACAGGATCTTGTCGGGCAGGTAAGGCTCCGCGCCGGGCTCGTCGCTGGTGTCAAAGGCCTTTCGGATGATGTACTTCTCAAGTCTGTCCTTGGTGATCATCTTCTCCTTGGGGTCGATGTTCATCGAAGTCTCGAGGAACTATCATCTTGTAAGCATGTTTTCAGGCTCTCATCGCCGTGTCATCAACTCACCTCCTTGTCGAGGAAAGGCACACGGGCCTCAAGACCCCAGGCGGAAGTCGACTTGTTGGCTCTCAAGCAATCAGCCAGGTGCAGGTTCTTGACACGGCGGACGGTCTCCTCGTGGAAGGCCTCCCGGTTGGGGGCGGCGTGGAAGTAAAGGTAACCTCCAAAGATCTCGTCGCTACCCTCACCGCTCAGGACCATCTTGATACCCATGGCCTTGATCTTGCGCGAAAGCAGGTACATGGGGGTAGAGGCTCGGATGGTGGTGACATCGTAGGTCTCGAGGTGGTAGATGACGTCGGAAAGGGCGTTGAGGCCATCCTCAACGGTAAAGGTCATGACGTGGTGCTTGGTGCCGAGGAACTTGGCGACCTCGAGAGCAGCCTTGTTATCGGGAGAACCGGGCAGACCGATGGAGAAGGAGTTGAGCTGGGGAAGGTAGGTGAGGGTGTCGATGTGGTCATCGTCGTCGATACCGACGAGGCCCTCGCCAGTGTCGGCGTTCTCGGTAGGGAAGACGTTGCCGTTGGCCTCGAGAGCCTGTTTTCGCAGTCTTGTCACCTCACGCTGGGCAATAGCGGCAGTCAAACTGGAGTCGAGACCACCCGACAGAAGAACACCAAAGGGAACCTCAGCCATGAGGCGCTTTCGGACAGCCTTCTCGAGCGCATGTCGGAGGACCTTGTAGTCCACGGGGGTATCGGGCACCTTGGCGGGGTTCCACCACGAGGGGTTGAAGTAGCGAGTGGTCTCGCCGGTCTTGGAATCATAGACGTGGCCGGGAGGGAAAGCGACAATCTTGTCGCAAACGGTGTGCAGGCACTTCAGCTCGGAGGCGAAGTAAACGGTGCCGGGCTCCTTGGAGGACCAACCCTGGTAGAAGGTGGTGATGCCGATAGGGTCGCGGGCAGCAATGGTGCGATCTTGCTTCTTGTCGTAGAGCACGAAAGAGAACATGCCATCGAGGTGGTTGGGAGCATCGGTGTCGTACTCGGTGTACTAATTGAAGTGTTGTGAGTCCGTCGTTCCTAGCTTGTCTTGAGTCCAGGTTCCTTACCAAGGGGATGATGACCTCGCAGTCCGAAGTGGTCTTGAAGTGGTACTGCTCCTTGAGGTGTCTTCGGATCAGACGGTGGTTGTAGATCTCACCGTTGACGGCGAGGATGATGGAATCGTCGGCGTTGGTCAGGGGCTGAGCACCAGACTCTGTACAAGGCGGTTAATCGGGGGTAGTCCGAGATCGCAGGGTGGTTTCACTCACCAACACCGACAATGCTAAGACGCTCATGGCAGAGGACTAAAAAGGAGGGTTAGAGTTGTACGAATCTGCAGTCTGGAGATTAATTGACTTACTGGTGTGGTTGGAAATGACACTGCCGCCTGGACATGCGACTTAGTATTTGCGCTCGGGCGACGATCCGGACAGCCAATTCACTTACTCCAATCGGGACCGCGATGTCGGATCCTGCGCCAAGGAGGTCAGTTTCGAAAATCTCTGTCAATTGACTCGGTGGGAGGATACATACTGCTTGGCAAGCTTAAGCGCAGTAGGCTTGAACTTTTGGACGTCGGGATGACTGTGAACAGACGCTGTGTCAGTCCCGTCATGATCATTTTTTTTATTTTTCCCTCCCTCCGCGGGGTCATGGCATCAATTGATGGCGGGGTTCCTCCCAATGCCTGTGCCTCATATGCCCCTCCAAAAACTCAACATCCAGGCACCGCGCGCGCGCAGAGGATCCATGTTCGCAGCAAAAAGAGGCGCAGGGGGGAGAAGCTTGAGAGCATACCGATGACAGGCGAAGATGCCACACATGATTGCGGTTGCGCACGACGAGTGTGAACGGTTGGAGACGAGGTGTGACGAAGATACAGAGGAGGGAAGGGGATGGGAACGGAGATGGGGATGGAAAGATTAATATTTAGTACCTACCTCGCCCAGCCCAAGTCCGTCCGAGAGGGCGCGGGCAGGGAAGGGAGGAGTCATAGCAAAAACTCCACCCTCCTTCCGCCGGTAAAGGCAGAGGGGAAAAAAAACAAGCGCAAGGCTACCGACGGTAATGGTCGAATCCAACGTCAAAAGGTTATCCACACGCGATACATCTACTCCGCCGCCTCAATGGGTCTCGCCCGTGAGCTGTGAGCTGCTTGGATGAGCTTCTCACTGGCCTCTCCACTGTTGATAGGAGCATGATTAGCCGGCAGGTCATATCACCCTTGGCTGCTTGTCTTGTTTTCTGTCAACCTGTATGTCTGTATAAGGTCTGTCCGTCACCTGCAGACGGGATAAAAAGGCCGCTAGGATCTGGATGGATTCTCATTGCCGGCGAGGGTCTCTATCAAAGGACGGAGAGTGACTTGGATGGCCGACTTCGGATGGTAATTCGGCCATGTTCATTGGCGGCCGGATAATCCAACGAGAACCCCTTGATTGTTCGATAAGGAAATGGCACGGCCATGTCCATGTGCCTGGCCTGGTCTGGCCTGGTTCCTTTGCGTCACAACGTGACCAGCCATGGATGGGGGTCAAGCGAATGTAGGAACAAGGCGCTCATGGAGGGGCAATACCAAGAGCCAATGGCGCGGTGCTCACACCACGTTCCGGTCGACAACTCAAATTCTTGTTGCACACAATATTTCTCATCTGCATTTCCTTGACTAAATACAGCAGCAAGATAGCACCCATCAGCCCGTGGCTTCTTCGGCTGTTGGACGCCACCTTCGGTTGTATCGCCATTCGGGACATGGACATCCACCATGATAAAAAATTGGTGGGGCAGATCCCAGACATCCATCCATTGCTGGTGGGCGTGGTCCGAAGACGCAGCCGCAATGATTCACGCCGACGTGGATCTCGATCGCTCGCTTCAACCGACAACGGCTCTTGACATACAACGGCAACTCATCAAAGAAGAATAAAACACTTGCTTGAGATTCCAAGGAAAACGCTCTCTTCGTGACTCGACCGACCACATCCCCTCATGGACTGCGAGGTCTGAAACTACCCAGCCCACTGCTCATTGTCAACGCGAGCCATATCGTGCTGTGGTCTTCAACCACAGGCTCCCAAGAATATCCGCCTTGGTATTTCCCCAAACGCCGTAGCCTGAGATCCCTTACAAATAAAAAGTGTCTAAAACGCCTCTTCAACCAGCGCCTCTCGGTCGTTCATCAGGGAGTGGGGTTGTCCCGGACCAGACGGCGAACCCGCTTCTCGTACTCGGCGCGATCCTTCTTAAACAGGTTGTACGCCTCTGCTTGAGCAGGAGACTCGGGGTTCGGGTCGTTCAAGAGGTCCTGGATGCCCAGCAGGATCTGCTTAACGGTAATAGCGGGCTTCCAGGCCTCCTCCTCGTTGAGGATGGACAGGCAAACGGTGCCTGAAGGGTACACGTTGGGGTGGAACAACGGAGGGACGAATTTGCCTGCGAGCGTTTAGTCAAGGCCTACACTGCGTTGATCGTTTGTTACTTACACTTGGGAGGCTTTGTGGGATACTCTGTCGCACAAAGGCGAATTAGCACGGGTCACGAGAGCAAGTCTCTAGTCCAGGAACATATTTGCACTCACCGTCAGGAAAAGCGATGGTCAACTTAAAGAGTCCGCCAGCCCAGATGGTGTTGTCCTTTCCGGGAATGCCGCACTCCCAATTCTTGACATCGAGGATACCCTCCTTGGTTCGTTGGGGTTTGGCATAGAACCCAAAGGGATGGTCTCGCCGCCACTGCTTTCTATCCAAGTCTCAGCATCGTCCTCCGACTCGCGAATATCATGCAGAGCCTCACCTCTCTTCTTGTAATCGGTTCTGACACAGAGCCATGGTTTCGTTCTCGACGTCGGTCGGTGCGCGGATGGATGAGGGGTGACTGCGGGTGAAAGAAAGGCGGGCTTAAGAGTTGCGGCGACAGCTTGCACGAGGCCTCGTTGATGCGTCAAGGTCGTTAACGCCGATGGAAAAAAGATCCGAGAGTTGTGGGGATGGTTCAGCCTCTGTAGGTCGAGGTTGCAGGGAGTAAGTTGTTGCACCAGAAAAAGAGGTGACGGAACGAGATGAATGGATCAGATCGAGGCTGGAGCCTGACGGTGTTTGCGCATCCAATGCAATTCACGAAGCGATGGACGTCGGTGGATGATTCGATGAATGGATGCACCGCCCGAAAGTCGCAGCGCAGCCATGAATCGGGTTGGTCCAAATGTGGCGCCAGCGCTGAGAGCACGTCCCCACGGAGCCGAGAAACCCCGCTGTGCGTAGGGGCCACCCGCCATTTGTAGTGAATCGACAGCGCTGTTCTTTGGCGGGGTGACCGCCAACCCGTCAGTGAGGGGCTTCACCTAGCTACCTAGGTAGGCACGGTAGCGTGGTCATCGTCGCCTCGGCTCAGGTCACTGGTTGGAGTCCATGAGCTTCCATCAAGACCGTACCTGCCCTGGTGTGGATGAAATTACTACCCAACTCTCGCAACGACGAGCCTCATCTATCCACGACATCTATCACGACTTTCGCATCTCATATATTTCATCTCATTTAACGACATCGAGACTTGCGTCATCTTCGATCTCATATCTACTGGCACGGCCTGTCGCATGTGGGGTTTGTGAGCTTGTGAAGAAGAGTTGTCTCAGAGAAAGAGGAGCCGGAGACCATCATGGACGCAACCAAGGAAACAGAAACTGCCAAGCAGGAGGAGGTCAAGCAAGAACTCACGGACGCTGTCAAGGAGGAAGTGAGAGATGAGATGAAAGAGGAGGAGAAGGCCGATATCAAGGCTGAGACTGTCGCTCCCCCAGCCGCTGCCTCTTCATCTGATACCCCAGTGCCCGACGCTCCGGTTGCTGATCCTCCAGTTCCTACTCCCTCGAGCATCACTCCTGTGCCAGCGGCAGAGTCATCCACGGCTCCTCCTCCAGAGACTAAGCCTTCGGAGGCCGCCATAGCTGTCACTGCTGCCGCGGCGGTGACGGCTGCAGTTGAGACAGAGGCCGTAGTAGAGAAGGCTGCTACTGAGAAGGCGGTCACTGAAGAGGCTATCGCTCCTCTTGAGCCACCAGCTGAAACAGAAAAGGTTGTTGAGCAGCCTACCGAAAAGCCTGTCGAAAAGGCCGTCGAAGAGCCTAGCAATGAGCCTACCGAGAAGCTTGCTGAGAAGCCTACTAAGCAACCTACCGAAAAGGCTATTGAAGAACCCACTGAGAAGGTTCCTGAGCAGTCTATCGATAAACCCGTTGAACAGGCCGCCGATAAATCTATCGAGCAGGCCGCCGAGAAGCCTGTTGAGAAGGTTATCGAGCAACCTGTCGAGGTGCCTGCTGAGAAGGTTGTCGAGCAGTCCGTTGAGAAACCTATCGAGATACCTGCAGAGAAGGTCGCTGTTCCTCCCGCACCGGCTGTCGAGGAGTTTGAGGATGTCTCAGACCCCGATGAGGACGATCTGGACGACCTAGATGGTGTGTTCATCTTGACGAGATTCAGAATCACCTTTCTTACTGACCCCCTCATTAGATATGCTGGATGACTTCTCCGCTGTCCAAATAGAGTCAAAAAAGCCCGCCGCACCTGCTGGTCCCAGTTCAGCTCAGGCTGCCAAGGAGCCAGCCTCTTCCAGCAAGCAGCCGGAAGCTGATGATGCCTTCTCAGAAGAAGAGTTTGCCAAGCAGCTTCAGGCTGGGATGGCAGACTTGCTAGGCGAACTCGAAAAATCCGTAAGATGCTCTTCTACTACACGTCTTGTGGACAGATACTAAAAATTACTAGCCGGACATGCAGGCACAATTTGAAGACATCTTCAAGCACATTGCCGCCGCAGAAGGGGCTGGTGACGCTCCTCCTCCTCCTCCTCCTCCTCCCGCGGCCGCGGCGGCGTCGGCTGGCCCTGCAACTAATGCACCAGCAGAGGATGCTTCCTTTCAGGAGACGATCCGACGAACTATGGAGCGTATGCAGGCATCGGGTGACCAGGCCACGGCCGCTGCCGCCGAGGGCCCTGCCGATGATTTCATGTCTGAGATGCTGAAGCAATTGTCATCGGGCGACCTCGGCGGCCTCGGCGGTGATGGTAGTGAGGAGGAGTTCTCCAAGATGCTCATGGGCATGATGGAACAACTCACCAACAAGGAGATTCTGTACGAGCCCATGAAGGAGCTTGACGACAAGTTTCCCGAGTGGCTCGCCAAGAACCGCAACTCGACACCAAAGGAGGACCTAAAGCGTTATGAGGAGCAGCAGTCCGTCGTGCGCGAGATTGTGGCCAAGTTTGAGGAGAAGACATACTCGGACTCGAACGCAGCGGATCGTGAGTTTATTGTGGACAAGATGCAAAAGGTATGTGTATTCTCTTGTCTTTTCTTTGTGACTCTGGTCACTGACCGCCTGCCCAGATGCAAGCAGCGGGATCGCCTCCCTCTGACCTGGTTGGAGACATGGCATCCGCGCAGGAAGCTCTCAACCCCTCGGATGAAGCATGTAATCCTCAGTAGATACCGAACCTGGATATTCCCTCCAAGTCATCTATATACCCTTTCCCAAACAGTAGCTGTACACGCACAATGCTATGTCTTTGGTATCGCCCAAACGCCTTGCCAAGGTAGTCCGTATAGCCCCAACTCCAAAATGAAAGCAATTACAATCCTCATAAAACAGACCAAGATTCTCGTTCACTGCATCTCGGTATCTTCGTCTATCCGGTATAGTGGCCCAGAGTTGGCGCTTGGTTGTGACTGTTCTTGAGCAATGAGCTCAGCAAAGATGTCGTCGTAGTCTTCGTCTGAGAGTGCTGGCGAGGGTGGCCGTCGCGATGATGTTGATGTCTGATCTTGGTAGGATGCGAGCATAGCCTCGAACTGATCGTCCTCATCCATCATCATGTCATCCTCCTCTGGGATTTGGGGTTCTTCTTGCTGGAACGCCATTGCGTCTTCAATGTCCGCATCGGTAAACTCGGGGGCGTCACGAGCCAGTTGTCCCCGGTCTTCGAGATAG
Organism: Fusarium liriodendri; assembly: GCA_023509735.1. NCBI lineage: Eukaryota > Fungi > Ascomycota > Sordariomycetes > Hypocreales > Nectriaceae > Fusarium > Fusarium liriodendri. Next base: position 9,068 of record JALLKD010000922.1, read on the forward strand.
TTTGTCTTTAGGAACTGCAACATGTTAGCAAGTGTCGCGTGCACCACGTAAGGAGAAGGAGCATACCTGTCCCTCGATGTCCCGTCTCTGCCAGGCCTTGTCCTCACTCTTCTGGCGCACATTGTTGAGAAACAGGCGTCGCCTGCCTTCTTGCACATCCTCCCGCTTTCGCACAACGGGGTTCGGCCGCGTGGGACGTGATGCATACTTGAACTTGATTGGCTGAATGGGTGATGACTGGATCTGTCGCTGGGGGTGCGAGTTTCTGTCAATGGGCGATAGTGGCGATGACGCGCGAACGGGGGAGGAAGAGAGCGGCGACGGGACGCTGGGGCGATGGTCCCAGGAACCGGAGAAGATGGGAGTAGGAGCAAAAGACAGCATGTTGTCGGCTGTTTGGTTCTTGTTTCTCTGTTGCATAGAATTCAAGAATCCGAAGTGTTGAGGAAAGTAGAAGTGGATGGATGATGGAGAGTAGGATGGGTCGTGTAAAGAGGGTGTCCAGCTCCTGAAGTCAAGTACTCAACGCGGTCGACGCGAATCGCGCCGTCACGTGACATAGCGCGAACCCTGGAGGCGTGTTGATTAGAGTGGGGCCTTCCCCTCCGCCCATCGGACTCCGTAATGTACAATGTACCCACCCGAGTCGCACCCGGCCCCAGCCGAATTGGCCGCCCCTCGACTGGCTGGCCTGAACTGGGCAGACGGAGGTTCATCGGTGAATCGGCACACCGAGCAAAAAACTTGGGGGTGGTGACCTTTGACGACATGACTTGAGGCAAATTGTTTACTATCTCTGCTTTTCTTTCTTTTGCTGGCAATTTCATGTTGGTTGTCGACTTAGAATGAGGACCCTCACCCTGCCGCTACCTTGTCCTCCTTGCTCAGTGCCAGCGCTCCCATGAAGGCCTTTTCCATCCCAACCCTTGCGACCCGTGTCGCCGCTCGACCATGGACCTGCTCGACCTGTCGGAACCAATTGGTCCGCAGTAAGACATTCCAGAACGTCAGAGCAAAGGGTTTCGCCTCGGGGAGATCCTCGCGAGGTTCCAATGGCCGAAGAACAGGCCCAAACCGCGCTGTTCTGTATGCCTCGGCTGGCGCTGCGACTGTGGGCGCAACCACCCTCGCCTTTACCGACGATATCAAGAACAGCTACGAGGCTGCGGAGCGGACAGGCAGAGTCGCAGTTGCTCTCGCCGTGTGTATCAATGAGTAAGCAACTATCTGACTCTCCGGCAAAAAGGCTCGATGCTAATTGAGGTTTTTCAGTTACCGAACGACGTTGAATGCTAGAGAGACGACCGTAGACGCGCAAGAGCAAGATAACCTGCTAAACGCCTGCCATAAACGATGCGCCGAACGAACTCTTGTTGTACTAGAAAAGAATGGCGGAATCTTTATCAAACTCGGCCAGCACCTGGTACGAACGACTTGACGATTCTCAGTAAAAAAGCCGCGCTAATCAACACCATGTACAGAGCGCCATGAATTATCTCCTACCCCCCGAGTGGACCACCACATTCATACCCCTGCAGGATAAATGCCCTGTTTCGTCGTTTGATTTGGTTGAGGAAATGTTTCGCAAGGATACGGGAGAGGAACTCTGGGACTACTTTTCCGAATTCGCTTCCGAGCCCATTGGGGCAGCCTCTCTCGCTCAGGTACATCTCGCAACGATAAAGGACTCGGGTCGAAAGGTGGCCGTCAAGGTTCAACATCCGGAGCTCGAGGCCTGGGCTCCCCTGGATCTCGCTCTCACCAGATACACCTTTTCAACCTTGAAGCGGTTCTTCCCCGAGTACGACCTCGAATGGCTGTCTTCCGAGATGGATGTTTCTCTTCCCAAGGAGTTGGACTTTCAAGAGGAGGCTAACAATGCCCGGCGGATGAAGGAGCATTTTGCCAAGATTCCTCATTTGCCCCTGGTTATCCCAGAGGTCATATGGGCCAAGAAGCGAATCCTTGTCATGGCCTGCGAATCTGGACGACGTCTCGACGACCTGGAGTTTCTGGACAGTAACGGCATTGATCGCGATGAGGTGTCGGCTACACTGGCCCGCATCTTCAACGAGATGATCTTCGGCAATGGCGCACCCCTACATTGCGATCCTCACGGTGGCAACATTGCCATCCGCAAGAACACTTCACGCCGATCTCTCGGACGGGGTCCCAACTTTGATATAATCCTATACGACCACGGTCTTTACCGTGATATTGAGCTTCCCCTGCGGAGGTCATACGCCAAAATGTGGCTCGCGGTCATTGATGGTGACATAGACCGCATGAAGAAGTACGCTCACGAGGTGGCCGGTATTGAGGACAAGGACTTTCCCCTCTTTGCGTCCGCCATCACTGGCCGTGATTACAGCATTGTCAGCAAGTCTGGCTCTATTCTTCAGACTCGCACACCTGACGAGGAAAAGACCATGACCGGTGCACTTCAGGAGGGTCTCATCGTGGATCTCGTCCAGCTTCTCAGCCGAGTTCCACGAATTATCCTTTTAATCCTCAAGACCAATGACCTCACCCGCAGCCTAGACGAGAACCTCCAAACAAGACAGGGTCCCATCCGTTCCTTCATGATCCTCGCTCGGTACTGTACCCGCACCGTCTTCCACGAGCAGCTCGACGAGATCCACCGAAACGGCTCCTACCTCTGGCCCCTCAACGCTATACGGGTATTCGCCGCCTGGGTGGGCTTCATGCGTGTAGAGGTGAAGCTGGAAGCATTTGAGTTGTGGTTGTTTGCGAAGAGGATGCTGGGCCTGCGGAGCGTCGAGTTTTCGGGGGCGGCGTTGTAAAAAGGAAAGGGGAATACAAGAAAGACTTAGACGATATATCAGTTATAGAACTGCACATATAATTAGCTGTTTCAAGCAATAGAGACGAGCTCTTGAATGATGGCATTTATTGGTCATGGTTGTGGTGATGTCTTGAGTGTTCTTGTTGTCAGCATTCTACATGTAGAAAAGGACTTTGGGAACAAGAAAGATTAACGCCACACCCAAATAGACATATGTATAGAGGCATCTCACGGTGTTACAGAGTTCCATTGATACAACCAAGATGGAGAATGTGTCGTTCAGCCCCAGGCATCACCCGCGCTAAATAAAGCCAAGTCTGACCGTGAATTATTGCGGTGTAATTACACGCCATATATAACAGCGGCTTCACCCCTGCAGAACAGACGATAGCTTGATCATTTTCCCTCCAGGTAACCCCAATTGACAAGCACAACATGATTCTCCTTTCTCTACCTCAGGAGCTGTTGCTCAAAGTCGTCAAGGAGCTCCACCTCGCAGATGTCGAGACCTTGGCTCAGACCTTCAACAGGCGCATCCACGCTACATGCATGCCCTTCCTGACCAAGCGCATAGCCGCTCGCAAGCACTCCAACCGCATGATG
>JALLKD010000923.1:0-27922 GCA_023509735.1 Fusarium liriodendri
ATATCTTATTTATTTCTTTGCCAGCGTGCCACGCATTCCCCATAAACCACACATCACCATCACTAACCGACCAAGGCATGGAACAGGGCTTGTTAGATTAGATAAGTAAAAAACGATATTTTTCTTCCTCAGTGTTTTTTGCCCTCTCTCCTCTTCAGCGCTCAAAGCTGATCCAAGCTGGTCGAAATCTCGCCTCTTGTGCATTAGACTGAGCTGGTCAAAAACGAAGGACTTAATACTGGGAATCACGTTGAGTGAAATCTAGAAAATAAACATGTAGAGAATCTCTCATTAGGGAACTCGCCTGCATGGCACCCTCCTAATCTCAGGTAATGAACCTGTATTCAACAGGTAGTATAAATATCCTCAGAGCGTCAATGCAGAATGTAGGGTAGCCTGATTTTGCCAATTGCAAAGGGGTGAATCCACTTTCTCCTAAGTCTTAATTGGCCAAGAGCTGCGAGCCAATCAAAGCAAAAGAGAACTTGGAAGCCTTATAAAAAGGACTTACACCACTTTCACTGCGAGTTAACTCTGACTTCTTTCCATTTTTAGGTCTCATTAATGCGTGACTGCTCTGAAAAAAATCCTTTCAATTATATAATCTTCAAGATCTTAACCCACCATCAACCCATTGGCTTACCATGCCTCGTGTGGCAGGTCTCGCTCTCCATGACTCCCCCGCCTATCAGCGCTACCTGGAAGGCGAGCCATGGAACCCAGGAATTGTCAAATGCTGGTCAGGCCTGAGACCTTTCGAGCGGGATGTGAGTGCTAGAAGACCAGCCGGAAGTCAATTAGCCCTGAGCTGACTTTTCTGCGTAGGAGCAGGGGAGAATTATTCTTCCCCTGGGTGAGCGCTTCTGCCGCATGCCTCACCGTGAAGGCGATGGGATCCGGCTCTGTAGCAAGGTGAGTTCTTCTAATAATGACTCTATAGCAATGAACTGATAGTCATTATTTAGGATGGCTTGTTCTCTGGGTATGCGAACTTGAAGGTGCACATTCGCATGGCGCACAAGGACGTGGTTGCACCCACTCACAAGGGCGGCAGTACCCAAGCTGAGATTGACGACGCCAGCCGTACATTGACACCTTATAGATTTCCACCAAGTACTGGCTGACTTGCATTCACATTACTACACTCTCCTTGTTGCTCGACTTACTGGCGCCGATGATGGCGAGGGTGAGATCATTACCCCTCGTAAGGCCACTGGTGAAAATGAAGTTGTTTAAAGTGTCAGAGGGGAGTTTATGCAAAAATTATGCATTATCCAAAAGCGGCGTTCAGATTAGTCTAAGTCTTTGTGGACGACAGAGACATGTCTTATATGGACTTTAGCCAGGCAAAAATTGATATCCGTGAATTCAGTATCATTTTGGGACTTGAAGTTTGTTGCTCAAGGCTCGCATTGCATCTCTTGTGAGCGGCCTGACACGCACCACTTCGTTCAATCGCCGTCTTCAGGGACATGTGCTGTTCCCACCTCAGCGGAGCAATGCATAGCCGATGTTGAGGAACACTAAGGTTTTTCTTCGCATGGTTTGAAGAATTGAAGCGTCGAAGCATGTTTTATACGTAGTTCAGTGCAAATACATAATTTCGGCGGATGCAACATCCTATCCTAGCACAAAGATGGGATATCTCTTCATCATCTCTCTGATGTCAACTCTGTTGCCACTACCCTGCTGAATAGCAAAGGCATCCTTGAGAAAATTGAACGCCCGCTTTAGGTGTTCCCCCATCTCGCTCATCTTTTGAAACCTCTCAAGTACCCACTCACGATGGAGTAGATCATCCGTTTCCAGCCCAGCCAAAAAGAGTGGCCACGCAATCTTCCTTAATCCATCGTCGCCCCAGTGGCTACGCAGTTGGAATGCCAGTCTCATGATCTCAGAAAGAAGAAATCGCTGCCTTTTCCCTTGTCCAAGAGGTGAGTTCGGTTGTGTGATGCGGATGAATTCGAGTTGGATGGCGTAGAAGATGGGAACGATATATCGAATATTGGCGACGAGTCTTTGGCTATGATCCGTCTCCGTACACAATTCGCGAGAAACTTCCAACAACTCTGCGTAGGTATAATTGGCGTTTCTAATTGCGGCAGAAACGCTTGCTGCCTGTTGTTGAAACTCTTGTGATGAAATGTCGGAAATGACAGCGAGTTCCGCCACCATAAAGCGTAATAAGTTACAGACGGTCAACAGATTGTAAATATTTCGATTCTGAAGATCGTCCAAGAGTTCAGCTTGGGGATATGTGTGGCCCCAGGCAACGCGGTATAATGGGTTCGAGTAGCGGTGCATGCGCATGTAGGTCTGCAAAGGAGACAGTGGAGGAGGTCCAAAAGGGTCATTCAGATTGGCGCCACTATCATCGGGTTGCGCCTCAGATAGCAGAGACATCAAGGTCCGGTTGAAGTGACCACCTGCCCCCGTGGAAGCTGCGGCAGCGTCCGATCCAGAGATCCATACCAGCATACGGGCTGAGTACAACGAAAGCATCGGCCTTGTATCCGAACCCGACCTTCGTGTCAGAGCACAAGCTGGAGCATCCATGTCGCGGTCGGATGTTGAAAATCGGAGAAGCTTGCTCATACGGTGTTGAAGAAGAGAAGCTGCCCCCTTGATGTGATTAGTGCAGCCCTGACTCTGTGAATGTCCAAACTGTTGCTCATATAGGATCATGAGCCATAGAGTCGTAAGGAGGGAATCGTAATCTGCGCATGAATCTTCCTGACCAACGGCATCGGATAAGAGACGCAAGGCAGACGAATAGTGATAGGTCCGGCGCTGGCTGGATTTCGGAGATGGACTGGGACGTCTTAGGTCCATGTCTCCAAAGCTCAGTGCTAGAGCCATGTGCATCACCATCGGGTCCTCCTGCGCAAGGTTAAACATGATGGAGATACATGAGTACTCCTGGTTTTTGGTGTGATGGAGACTGGCGAATGCCGTTCGGAAGTAGCGAATAGCTTCATGGTCGGTGTGGGCCAGAGACAGTGAGCAGGGGGCTTCGGTAGGAGGGGTCAAACTGGCGGCAGGGGACATAGGATCCGGCTGTCTCGGTGTCAAGAACGGGCTTGGCGATGATCTGGATGTCTTTGACTTTCGCGGCTTTGGACGATAGTCGCAAAAGAGTCCAAGGCGGACGCATCTGCCGCAGATGGGTCTTCTCTCGTCGCAGCGCTTCTTTGCAGCTTTGCCACGACAGGTCCAGCATCCGTTTCTCGACCGGGGTTTGCTGCGGGGAGCTGGCACCTGCTGCAAGAGAGCACGCGACTCATCTGTCCCAATGCCAGGGATGTCGGACTCCATCTTGTTGACCGGTGCTGAGTATTGATTGAGTCAGAGTGAAGGAAGATGTTCAAGGGGGCAGAACACGAGCTGATGGACAAAGATAGCCGACAGCGGCTCTGTCGGCAAACAGGCCGCTCCTGTCAAGGGCGTTTTTCTGCTTCTGGTTAGGATTCATCGATAAGAAGGACGAAATGATTGGAGAATCGTGCGGCTAAGTTAATGCTAGTTCCCCGAACCTCACGGCAACTAATATCGGGAATAGGCATGGAGCGCGGGGTCGATCCTGAAGAACCAGTCACCCAGTTCCCGGGGGGAATTCTCGAATCCGAGGAACGGTGTCGGTGCCTGCGTCGGGTAACGGTCATCTATCACAGCCGGCAATGACATTACGAGGGGCTGTGCCCCTCTGACCGTAAATTTGGGGCAGCACAACCCTGTCCTGTAACTTCCTGGTCGGGATAACAAAGAACACTGATGCTAACTGTACAGACGTTGAAAGGTTCTATAGGAATGAGTTGCAACAGCATTTTTATCGTTGGCCACTTTTCTCGATGAGAATATTTTAACTTCTTAGCAGTGAGATATACAATTGGTATCGGATTGTTTGCACGACATGGAGCATCAACAGACGGTCTCTTTTGGGATTTTTGGAGAAAATAAGTCAGAGACACGGCGTTTAAAAATCTGTCGGCGTCATGCTGTGTGGACTCCGTAGTAGTTGATCGTACCAATGATCCTATTACTACTATCTACTCCAAGATCTTATCGCCAAAATCCCCCATCCAACCAACAGAAGGCTGTTAAAATTCTTCATCGTTGGCACTCCTCTCGTCCCAGGATTTAATTTAGATGGAATACCGAAACTCGGGCAATTCAGCATCAGTCTTATCCGCCAAGTTTTGAGCCAGATCCACCTCTTCGGGATTGGTCTCTGGGATTCCGTACTGCTGATCCCTCTTTTTGTTCTCCCAGATGAGATAGAAACGGAGGACACCGCTCAGAATGGCGGAAGCACTCAAACAGATGATACAAGCTGTAAAACCGCTTTCGTAGTTGGGCGCCTCGCTGGCCTTGAACAGTTGGGGAGATGCAATGTTGGCAGCGCAATAAGCAACGAAGATCTGTCAAGCAACTGATGTTAACAGGCTGGAAGAGAAAGATATGGATAATATCTTTGCGTAGCAACTTACAGCGGCGTTGACAGTTGCCTTCTTTGTAAAGCCAGCAAAGTTGGCAGTCGACATGGCAAAGATCATGGGGAAATTGCCCACGAAGCTGACGCAAAGACAGAAGCCAAAGAACCTGGCCCAGATATGTTCAGGGTTTATCTTCTGGACCATCACAGATCCTGCAATACCCACTGCATAAATGGCCACCATGAAGTAAGTCCGCGAGTTTTTGATGTACGTGCTACCAACCGTGGCAATGATGACAGCTAGGGCTTGGAAGGCCGTCGAGATCATTTGGATGAGGTAAGTGTGAACCTTGGAGAAGCCGAAGCCTTTAAGGATGATGGATTGGAACTGTAGCATCGTGGTCAGCTTCAAGAAAAATGCTACGCGCTCAACCTGCAAAAGGGGCTTACGCTTTGCAGGCCATTAGCCAAGTTGGACGACAACATGATGAGAACCAGCAGCCACATCTTAATGTCAGCGAGACCCTCTAGTAGCTGGTACATCTTGAAGGTATCGTTTTTGACGCTCGACATGTTTGTGGCCACTCGAATGACGGCCTTTTCGCGTTGCTCGGGAGAAAGGAAACGTGCGGTGGTTGGGTGATCGGGGATGAGCCAGAGGAGACAGAGGCCCCAAAGCATGGTGACTGATCCGAAAATAATGAACAAGATCTAAGCGCGGGACGTATTAGAATGCAAGTGACAGATGTGTGTTGGGGAAGAATAGTGCACACCTGCCACGGAGAGATGTCGGCTTTGATGAAGCTGATGGCGTAGGAGAGCAACGAAGAGAAGAATCCCGCCATGACATTTCCCATGAACCAGACTCCGTGTCGGAGAGGCTGTTCAGACTTCTTGTACCACATGGAAACCATGGTAGCTAGGCCTGGCGCAATTGAGGCTTCTGCTACTCCGAGGAAGAATCGGGCAGCGAGCAGTCCACTGGCGTTGAATGAACCAGCGGATGCAATGAGGACGGCGCCCCACATGGTACTTGAGAGGAGTGATTTTAGTTACATTCGTGCCTTGTTGTTTCAAGTCTTGGGATGTACATACCAGGCACTGGCAATAAGCTTGCCCAAAGGTAGCTTTACAATAAGATACGAGGCAGGATACGAGAATGCCAGGTACCCAAAGTAGTAGATGCTACTTGCCCAAGAATATTGACTTCCCGAGAGATTCAGATCCTCCTCTAGGCCCATTATTGCAGAGAAACCAAGTGCCTGCTTATCAAGGGTCTGGAAGAGGTACGAGAAGAGAAAGATGGGAATGAGACTGAAACTGTTAGCAAGACTGGAGTCCGTACAAAGGCAGTCAATACGAACTAGAGATCAATCTTGCGGAGGATTTGAGCGTCTTCCTCCGCAGAGAGGGTTGGAACATAGGTGTCATCCACCACGTCCTTCTCCATTGCGCCAATATTGACCGAAACAGCAGCATCGCCGTCTTCAGGCTGTGCCTTTTTAGTGTGTAATTCAGACATTATGGACAGGGGATCAAATTGAAGCAAATAACCAGGCAAAGTGTCGGTTGAGAGTTGAAGGTGATGCTTCTGAGATTGGACTCAGTCTTCTATATATAACAGCCTCCAGGTGCGTGAGACCAGCAGGTCGATAATGAGCAACTTTATTACCCCAGCTTATCATCTCTTAATGGGTCCCTACTCATTCTGGCATGATTGCGGGGGAAGCCCTTGATTCGTGAGACCGAAGCCCAGAAGATTAGCGGCTAGCGATTGTCGGCTATCGGCTATTTTTCTCGTGAGTTAGTGGAGCATCCAATATTACGCTAGGGAGCGGCTTTCATCACTGACTCTTAATTGGCTTGGCTTATTGGTTTACGTTTCAAAGGACGATCTCGGAGGAAGAGTGTAATTGCCGCCGGGATGAATACAGAGAGTGAACCGTCTCACATAATCAGGCATTCGCACTACAAAAGATGCTGCCGGCGCCCAAAGAAGTTTGCCAGACTAACCCCCTTTGTTGCCGTTTATCATTATCTCCTATCAATCGATCATGACCGCCATCCTTGCCCAGCAACCGCACAATGTCGAGGCATCACCTAAAAATAAGGCAGATGAGTCTCTACAGATGGCAAGGCGAGCCATTGCTTCTACCATAGACGCCATCGACAAGCACCTACTGGCGGTCAACAATGGCATCCACTCCCACCCCGAGCTCTGCTACCAAGAGGTCTTTGCCCATGCCACTATAACCGACTTCCTCGAGTCTCAAGGGTTCAACGTTCAACGCCATGCATACGACTTGGACACTTCCTTTATGGCAGAGGCAGGCTCGGGCGGCCGACTCGTCATCTTCTGCGCAGAGTATGACGCTCTTCCCGATATAGGCCACGGATGTGGTCACAACCTCATCGCAACTGCTTCCATCGCCGCCTTTGTCGGGGCTGCCGGCGCGCTACTTGCACTGGGTATTGCCGGCCGAGTTCGAATCCTCGGTACCCCTGCTGAGGAGGGAGGAGGCGGTAAAGTCAAGCTCATTGACGCTGGTGCCTTTTCTGATGACGTCTCCGCGGCTTTGATGTGTCACTCAATGCCGGCTCATCAGATGAAAGACGGGAAGGCAGGCATCGCGGCATTCCGTACTCTGGCATCTCGGCGTCTTGGCATGGAGTTCTTTGGCAAAAATGCTCACGCCGGCCAGGAGCCTTGGAACGGCGTAAATGCCCTGGACGCTGCTGTCGGGACATACACAACGGTGTCTATGCTTCGCCAGCAAATAAAACCCCACCAGAGGCTGCAGGGTGTCATAGAAGATGGAGGAAAGGTTCCTAACATCATTCCGGATTACACTAAAATGACTTGGGGTGTGAGAAGCTCCTCTAGCAGAGAGGTGGACGCGTTATCCGAAAGAGTGGAAGCTTGCGCAAACGGCGCTGCCAAAGCAACAGGCTGTACTGTCAAAATCACACGGTATGTATTGACAAGGATCTGGCTACCCACACGACTAACTTGATCAAGGGTGGCACCCTATAAAGAGTTGAGGGCGAACGAAGCCTTGTCCAAAACTTATGTCAGTGAGATGGCGTCGCTGGCCAAGGATGTCCTTTACGAGGACGATGAGCCCTCATCAGCAGGGACGGACATGGGTAAGTATATTTGGCTTCCCCCGACATTAAGACCGATGACTGACACCATGACCAAAGGCAACGTCTCGCACGTTGTCCCAAGCTTCCACGGTATATTCGCCATCCCCACGCCTCCCGGAGTCCCTTGTCATAATAGGGCTTTTACCGATGCTGCCGGTACTGTTGAAGGGCATAGAGAGGCTGTGAAGGCTGGAAGAGGCATGGCAATGGTGGCCATTAGAATACTCAAGGATGCGGATCTGGCGGCCAGGGTGAGACATGACTTTGGTAGACAAAGCGGCTAGTATCAACATAGGCGCAGTGATAGTGTAAAAGCTGTAGATGTGTAGTATAAGGGTGTTTAAGATAGCACAGAGGGTAAAATAACATGAAATGTTCTCGACCATACCGGCTGTCGATACTTCACTCCTCCTTTGGATGGTAAAGTTCCTTTGCTCGCAACCTCGCAGCCGTGTTTACATCATGGCTAACCAGCATGACCACATTTTCCTGTTTTGAAAACTCCTTGATGAGTTCCAAGCTCTTAAACGCAGCCATTGGATCCTGATTGATGCCATCCGGCTCCCCTCTTTCCAATAACTCCAGACTGTATGTAGCGTCGCCGGTAATAAAGTACTTCTCAGCGTCGCCTGTACCTGAGTTGCTGCCCTTCACAATCACAGAGAGGTGCCCCGGAACGTGCCCCGGTGTCTCTACTGCGACAATCGCTCCGTCAGCTGTGATGGACTCTGACTGACTCCATGGCCCTATCGGCTTCCCGCCAAAGTTCAGCAACTTCAAGTTGAACTCCTTTGGCCAGTGGTTGGAAGCACACCCTTGCATAGCAGCATAAGTAGGGTGCTTCCCAAATGCTTCCCAATGTGTCGTGCTGATGTAGACGGGAACATTTGGGGCAGCCTCGACAATTTCCTTCAGGCCACCAGCATGATCATGATGCAAATGTGTGAGAACCACAGCTTGGAGGTCTGTTGGACGCACACCGAGCTTCTCCAGTTGGCTCACGACGCCGTCTTCGGGTTCCACCTCAAGCTGGTTAAGCACTGTGGCGATGTAGCCCAAGGTTGGAAAATAACCTGGCTCCATGCATTGAGGCGAGGCTCCGGTATCGATCAGGATGGGTCCGTCGGGGTGCCTGACAAGGAAGACACCGATGGGCATCCATGGTGTCCACTCTCCTGTGAAACAGCGAAGGAGACGGAGTGTGGTGTTCTTGTTGGTGATGGGTTGTCCACTCATTGGTTCTCTCATCTTGACCCTGCCGGTCGAGATGAAGTCGATCGAAACTTCAGACATCTTGAGTGACAAAAGTGATTGTGGGTGCTGATGCTGGGATAGGTAGCAAGTGATGAGGAGGATTGACTGTGCGGGTTTGGTTGGGGTTGAGCGGATCGGGCTGGAAAGAGAAGAACAATTTACGCCGCAGCATCTACTGATGAAATACTCTTGGCAGCTGCAGAGTGACCGAAAGGGATCAAAAGATCAATACTATTGATGTTGAAGGGATCAGCTTATGTTGGGCCATTCGGAGGAGAAAGCTCAAAGATCTACTAGCTAAGCGAATGCCGAGTACCGAGTACCGAGCGCCGATCACCGAAGTGTTGGTCATTTGATCCGGCACAAGCAATGTTATACTTTAATCAAGCAAAAATGGACGGAGCCATTTTAGCGTATAGAAGAGACCTTTGATGACAGCGGCCATCTATCTGCTTGATGGGTGATAGGACGTGGATCGGAACCAAGAGGATTCTCTGCGTGTTGATGACTGTAGAGTATCGATGAAGTAATCAGAGAGTGGGAAGCAAAGAGAGCGACACTTCAGCATCAGCGCATATCATAATAGAGACCTAGCTTTCTAGTATGGGTTAAGAATACAGTGCGGAGAGTCTGTTGGCATATCCACGCTCCCAAACTCTCCACCACCAAAAGAAGAAAGTTGGATCAAGAAGAAAAAGAGGAAATCAATAAATAAACAACTGCTTCAGGGCAGCGAAGAAGAAATCCAAGCCCCGAAGTCTACACCTTCAAGCCTCAATGCTGTCTAAAGAGGGCAAGCGGCGTTGTACTCCTCATCAGACATCTCAGTGTCGCTAACCTTGGTGCCATCAGGACAGTACACTCCGGACTCAGTGATAGCGCCAGGAACAAGGAGACCGGGGCTATCCTCAGTTTGGTCACCACCATCGCCATCAACGACTTGGTGGTTGTCGGTGGCGGGAATCTCGACTCCTCCAACATCCTCGGGCTTGACATCCTCACACTCGGTCCAAGCTTCGGAATGGTCGGCATCCTCGAGGAGACCGGTGACCTTGTACTCGTAAGAGGTACCATCCTTGAATTTGTTCTCAAGCTGCCAAAGAGGAAATGATTAGCGGGTGTTTGTGAGGAGGACGTATTGAGCGTTGAATTTACAGTGGCTCGGAAGCGAAGGTTGGCTCGGCTCTGGAGAACTGTGGTCATGCATCGGACCATGCCTCCTCCGGGAACAAGATGGTTGACACGGAAGCGGACAGTCTCCTATTAGCGGAATTAGTGTCAGACCCCATAACGCCTTCTGTGTAACAACTTACCTTGATGATGCTGGTGTTCTCCTCGCCAACAATCTTCTTCTCAACCTTCTTGCCGACATACTTGCCCGAAGCCTCCAGGCCAGCCTTGCTACCACCAGAAGCCCAGCCAGGGACGCCAGCCTTCCAAGAAACTTCGCCCTTGGCAGTAAGACCGACCTCACCACCGTGCTCAGAGCCTTCTTCTTTGACCTCGCTGATCTTGTGCTGCCTCTCGGTGCCGATGGAGGAGTCGATCCACATGTTGGCCTCGCTCTCGGACTTTCTGTTGTCGAGGACGTGGGTCACCTGGACGGCGTCGATCATTCTCTCACTGCAGTTGTATGTCAGTATACGTCTATAGTGCCAAGCAAGTACCACTTACGAGAAAGGCTTCTCGTTGAGCTGCTCAAAGGTAGGGTCAAACTCGGGGTCCTTGAGAATGACCCTGTCGACAGCCGTCTTGGAGAAGATGGGAGTCATCGAGTCAATTCCATCGCCATGCTTGACGGAGAAGCCGAGAAGCATTCCACTTCCGTCGATGCCATGAGGAACATCAAACTGAGCCGCATCGGGTACCCAACCACCAGCATCTCCCTCACAGTTGTCACGAGGGCAAGAGTTAAGACGGAAGACCAGACGGCCGAGACCGCCACCCCAACCGTGGTCGTACATGCTGAACTGAGAAAAGGTGTCTACCCAAGGATCCCAGATAATCTTGCCCTCTCGCTTGTGCCAGTCAAGGTCAGGCCTGGTGCCAACCTCACGCTCAGAGCCGTCAGTGAAGCGAACACGGATCCAGCGGAGCATATTCTCATCAGCGCGAGCTTCGATCTCCGTAGGGAAAGCGCCGTGGCTCCAGCCACCCACACAGGTGTAAACACCGCCATCAGTGTTGCCTACAGTCACCTGGCTGTCGATAAAGTCGCCGAGTCCAGTGCAGTCAGCGTTTGCAGGATCAGAGAGGTCCTGGCGGCGAACTCTGCCGTTGCCGCTGGGGGCACCGAGTACCAGGCCGTTGGTGGCGGCGAGAAAGGACGCGTAACGAGTGAAAGATGAAGAGACCTTCATTGTAACGAATGTTTGTAAGGAATGTATAAGAGTTGAACGAATTGAAGTGAAGTGATGGTAATCGTGTTAGTTCAATGGTAGATGATACGGTTTCTCTTTATACTTTTAAAGACATCATGGAACTCTCAGCAGTGGTAGGTGATGCGTATGCCGTCCAATAAGTGACTTTCCTGGGTTCTCCAGATAAGAAGATCATTAAACTGGCTTTACCATAAGCTCAAGCGAATAGAACTGTTGGAGCGTATCCCCGTGCCTACAATCCCTAAGCGCCTATGTGTAGAGGATTTGATTAAGGTCTGGAGGATTCGGGCGCTTGGCTCCAAGGATCTCGAACAAGATCCTTCTACTACGGCCCGGGCGACAAGGCTGATCCTTCAACTGCCAGGGTCCAGTCAATTGCCTCTTTCGACTCAGTCCCTGGCTAGTCATTGGCCAGGGTACGATTCAACGTCGTCCCATACTATCGGTCACTCAATCAACGTAAGTGCTGACTCGAGTTCGTCTTGCAGGAACGCTTTGTTTCAAGGATCAACGTTAATTGTTGAGGCATGGCTGAATGAGCTATGGTACACAAGGAATGCCATCGACCCTCTAGGTTAATCTTAGATTTGCGGATGGCATTGGCGAAATCTCGTGATCTGCGTTACACGTGCCCAAGCTTATCAGTATTACTGGGTATACTTTGAAACGCCCACTTCAGAGCTAGTCATAGAACCCTAGTTATATAAGCTGTTTCCTAGGATGTCTTGCCATATGCCGTATTCTTGAGTGCCAGCCTAATTGGAGCCGGAATTAGGCGGAGTCTGTCGAGCTGATTTTGATCGACTCTCAAACCAACACTTGTCGACTGATTCCGTTTTACGATCCTGAACGGGGTGGGACAAAGACGTGGTCTCTGCAAAATTCCAGTCACCCTAGCTTAACCGAGCGCCAAGTTCAGAGTCTCATATATAGAAATTCTTATTAGACTTTTACAATTTTCACTCACTTTTCTTCAGGCCAGATATAGCTCCTTGCGAGGGTCAAAGATATGAAGATTGGTAGAAGCGGAAGACGGTCCAACTCTTGACCAGGTGAGAACAACCAGACAAAGCAAACTAGGAAATCCATTTTACCCCTTCTGGTAGGTAGTATAGGTAATCGTACTAGGTGGGATAAAAGGATTAGCCAGGGCCACTATTAGGATCCTTTATCAACGGGAGCACCGAGGGAATGGCTCCAGAACACCCCTAGCTCCATTCCTCGAGTTCTGCATCAGAATTCTTCAACGCGGTTCATCTTCAAATCTAGCAAGCACAGGTCCCAAACCTACCTACATCATGTAACTGAAAGCAACGCAGCTGGGAGTTTTGTTGGCTCTCCATATTCAAAGTACAGCTCGCATACGCTAGGGACTTGGCACATGTAACGAAGACCGGCTCTGATTTGGCATCCTTCAGGCTTCCAGCATGTGGCATTGTATTGAATCAAGCAGACTCTCCAAAGCCGAGTCAAGGGTCTACATGATCGAATTCAAAAGCGATGTACCGAGATCCGGACAATGTGCGAGAGGACAAACAATGTTGAATGTCGCTTTGTCGCCAACAAAAAGCCGCATTTGACTCGTAACAGAGCTATTTGATTAACTAAATCTATATTGGCGGTCTAGTTTGCCGGCTTGTGGTAGCCACCTGGGTCAAGGGAAAAACGAGACAATAGGACGGATATAACACTTAATCCTACTCTACATATAATCAATAAATAAGAATAAAAAGATATAAAAATCTTCTAATTATTGTATTATTTTATATTCATTGTTATAAATTTTATTCATAAGGAAAGAGTAAGGTAACTAATTCTCTTAATACCCGCTCTGGCCGGTGTACGCGGTCACCTGACCTGCTGCTGCTGCCTTGGAGGACCTGCCTTCACCATGTGCACTTCGACTTTTCTTTTTCCCTCCCACACCAACAACCACCATCCGCTCTGAATCATGCTTCTCTCCCCCGCTGAATCTGTTGTTTAATTGATATCTGGTCTTTTCCCCCTGAATGATTGACGGGAGAAACGTACGTGCCGGACGACCTCCCTGTCATCTTGGCCCTGTTCGCTAACAGGCAGTTACGTGAAGGCATCCAGCCCCACAATTCCTGTACGTTCAGACGATCTTCGCTACATGTAATAGAGTAACTAACCATTATCTTGCTGATAGAACACAATCAAACCTTTTTCTGTAAGTCATGCCCCCCTCCTGATATCAAATCAGACTATCATGCTGACTTGACAGTCAGCAACCCACCGTAACCGTAAGTTCTGGCCCCCATTCATGAGCGTTGATTCTCGAGTTGTTGCTAATACTTAGTATAGATGCCAAAGAAGTCTGAAGTAAGTATGCAACAGCCAATCTGCCACCAGCATCATTCACGGATACGCGTCCGTTTGTTAACATACTTATAGAAGGTCGATTCCGATGGCGGCGTGAGCTATTACTTTTGCTCGTTTCATAGCTGCAATACAGTCGCAAAAGCACGTTACATGAAGCTGCCGTAATGCAGCGTGTCGGCATTCTGCCACAGTCGGACGACCCGGTTAGCCGCCAGGTTCAGCCACCCAACATACACGTTACCCACGACGTCGACGACGCTTGCGTACATCCGTCCGACACTTAAGCAACACCGGAGACCGACGTTGAAGATGCCGAAATACAACAAGGGCCTGGGCTTCTAAGTTTTGGTGGATGATGTGCCAATTGAGGGCGGACAGCGCAAGGCATGTCTGGATTGTACGATATTCTGGCTCAGTTTCCATCAATGGCCGAGCTACAACTAGAATAAAGAACACATTGTCAAGATGTCATAGCATTATGATACGATGCTAACACAGTGGCTTTTCTGGTACAACTTGACCCTGAGAAGGCTCATGGGTGGCTCCGTCACATGCACATCTTGTTCTGAGTCGCGGTTAGGACTGTACCTTTGTAACAACAAATGTATTATCCTAACCCTAAACTCCCTGAATTCAAATTCTTCAGACTTCCTCTGTCGGTCTGACCCAAGTATAGTCCCGACATCCAATGTTCCCTCTTCAGAGAGGCTCGCACGCCAGAACGCCATACCACGCTCTGCCGTAGAAGAGAGTCTCATCAGCAACGCGAGGATTTCTCTGCAACTCTCTAGAAGCCTCCTCTATTATCTTGTAGAATTCGAGGCAGCCAGAATCGGTCTCAAAATCGTCGTGAATGTCTGTCAAATCATAGTGCCAGCCAGCGGCCACTTCGACAAATCGACGGTCTGCACCTTCAAAGACCTTCCGTCTCGGCACCCTTGATTGCAATCCAGACTTTTTTGCCCGCCTTTTCAAGCTATAGTCCACGATCCATATGGTGTTGATATGGCTGGACAAGATGGATGTTCTAGTGAACTCATCTAGCAGCTTAGATATGCCTTCTTCGTCCCGCTCATCTGTCTCGATCCTGGCACACCATGTCGGATCGAATTCGATGGCAACATTTTTTGGTCCGGCGAGTCCAACATTCGGTGACCAAAGTCCATGACCATAAGCAAGCCCGTACAAGTTGAACAAATCGGGCTCTCGGCTATTAGCCTGGAGGAAGAATAGATCCATCTCCGGAAGAACTGTGAAATAATGCGGAGAGCCATTGTTGAGAAAATACCCCATTGCTGACATCCTTTTCTCCTCAGGCAACGAGTCGCCGGGGAAGTCGTACAACCGCATTTTGAACTCATAATCGTTTTTGCGACCATTTGTAAAGGCCCGCCAACGTTTGGACTCGTACTCCTGCTCCATGACGACCCTAGACTCTTTACACGCTGTCCAGAGTCCCCCGTCAATAAGGTAGCTAGATGGGTTGTTTGTCGTCCAGGACGGCTCGTGTATGGCGCCGGTAGGTGGCAAGGGGTGTGGGGTTGGAGCGGTCAACCGATGCCCTCTTTGGGAGACAAAAAACGGCCTGGCATAATGGCTGCGTAGTGTAAGGTCGTCGTCGTCCGGATCTGTTCCGAAAACGTGGACCCCTGGTTTTCTGGGTCGGAGGGCGAAAGTCCAGATCAACTCTCTCAATTCCCATGGGAGCTGAGAGAAGAGATGAATGGTGTCTGGCATTGTGATATGGTTTGGATGATCAAATCAGGTCTCGATGGGTGAGAGAAAGAATGGAAGAAGTGTGGTTTTGAGGGACTTGACTTGTGTTGGTGAAGGGTTGAAGTTCACACGGGCAACAAGAGCAGAACGGGTGATTTTATAATGGTCTTGGGAGTAGACCTTCCGGCCTATGACTCTTCGGCCTGGTACAAAAGCTTGATTGCATGGCCACAGTGATGATAGGAATGAGAACTCCAGCAAAAGTATATTTGTCATTTGTCCATAGTCAAGCCGGGGGACGTAGGCATGATAAGCTCTAGGGAGAAATTCACGACGACGAAATGAGGGTAGGATCCCAGTTTTAACTGCGAAAATGATTGCTTGAAAAGTTGTCTAGCGATCGTGGAAGTCGGCAAAGACGCACCCATTTCAGACGCACTTAGAATGACTCCATTCACAAGGTCTCAAAACAGCATATTGGATATACATCTACAGGAGTTTAAGACCAAAAAGAAGACGGATGGATCCACGGAGCCAAGTGCATTTTAGGCATAAAAAAGGAGCGATAAAAGTACCCCTAAAAATAAATAGATGAGCGCTGCTTCCGCCTGGGCTTGAACCAGAGGCCTTCGCATTACAGAACACTCTGATGGAGTATTAGTACGACGCTCTAACCAACTGAGCTACGGAAGCTGACTAATCGTTGGAGGACGGCTTCACTAATTCGCCAGAACGATGGCTGCTGCGGTGAGAATTGCGTCGGCACAGGGTAGGATGGCCGATGGTGAAGAGCCAAACACAAAGCAAGAGGAGCGTGATATGGCGCCTTGTATGGCAGGTACTCTCGGACTCAGTCTCGGACTAGTTGCGATGGTTGCATTGAGCTGACATGTCTCTATGCCAATCAAGGCAGAAATCGTCGCTGTGTTACCGTTACTTGCAGCTCGGCGTCAGCCTTAAGCCTAACTAACAAGATCCTATTCGGTCCTCAGAAGATGACGTGAGCCCAGTTTACTTCTTTTTACGACAGTCCGAGGCGGGGTTATACATATAACTCAATCACATCTCCAGTTATCAAGTCTCTAGAAATCAAGCATTACATCCGATAGCTGGCAATATGGCATCGACCGAGACCTCTACGACCCGGATTTCCGGACAGGCCGACTTTATCTTGATCAAAGGAGCGACCATAATCACCGTCAATGTTGAGGAGGATATCTTGGAAGACTACGACATTCTTATCCAAGGAGACCGCATTGTCGCTCTGGGCAAGAATCTCTCTCAGCCAGAGGGATTAACTGGGGAAGTAATCGATGGCACAAACTCCATTGTCATTCCGGGCTTTGTCGATGGCCATCATCACATGTGGCAACAGATGCTACGTGGCGTCGCTACTGATTGGTCTTTGCTCGATTACATGATCAGCATGCGGAGTGTATACGGCAGCCTCTTCACGCCCGAGGATGTCTACCTGTCTACCTACATCGGTGCGCTGAGCCTGCTGAACAATGGCATCACTTCTGTGCTGGATCACTGCCATATCATCAATTCTCCAGACCACGCTGATGCGGCTGTAAAGGCGCTTAAGGACGCCGGTATCCGTGGGACATTTTGTTACGGATTTTACGCGAACCCGCCCATTGATGATTCGGGAGCTTCATCTGCGACACCCGAATTCTCACACTCGGAGCGACTCGCCGACGCCGCGAGAATTCGAGAGAAGTACTTTGGCGATAACCGCCCGGGGCATCAGCTTCTGACATTTGGAGTCGCTCCTAATGAAGTTGAAGTGCAGGAGTTTGACGACACAGCCCGCGAGATTGCCGAAGCCCGTGGCCTTGGAGCCCGTATCGTCACCATGCATGTCGCCCACGGCCCCATGGATTTTCTTCACAAAGAGACTGTACAGAAGCTTGCAGACGCTGGCGCACTGAAGTCTGATCTCGTCTTTGCACACGGGGCTTCATTCACCGACAGCGAGTTACGCGAGATCTGTACCTCAGGAGCTGGTGTTGTGAGCACCCCCGACACCGAGCTGCAGATGGGCATGGGGTTCCCTGTTGCCTTTAGAGCTCGGGACGGAGGTTGCCGAGCCGGTTTGGGTATCGACATTACTTCAAACCAGGGAAACGACTTCATTGCGCAGATGAAACTCGCTTTACAGACACAGCGTGCTCTGGAGAATGAGAAGCGCGTACCTGTCACAGTGTCACGCAAAACATCAGAGGTTCTGCGAATGGCTACTATTGGTGGAGCTGAGGTGATGAGGATTGACGACTTGGTCGGGAGCCTTGTGGTCGGGATGAAAGCAGACGTGGTCATGATTAAATGCGACGATATTGAGAGCAGCCCTGTCTCGAGTGCTACAGGGGCCGTGGTCTTCAATGCTTCAGTGGGGCATATCGATACAGTCATTGTGGATGGCCAAGTGAAGAAGCGCAATGGAAAGCTTGTGGCAGATTGGGAACCATTGAGGGATGAAATGCGCCATCGTGCAGCAGCCATCAAGACCAAGGCTGCGGGATATGACTTGGAGGCCGCACGGGAGCGTTGGATGGGCCCTATCAAGGTGTGATGATGATGCCCGCTGATTAATCTGGTCTCAGTAATGCATTGAACGTCACTCAAGTAGTTTTAAGCTAACGATTTCTCCCGACGCGTGTGTTGACCCTGGAACGCCGGATGCTAGAACCCGACTTAGTCGCAGCTGAATATGCCTGTCGGCATTGGACCGCGGGAACCACGGATGCAGGGTCTCTTAGACTCAGAACACAGCCCGCGATTACAGTAGTGTCATTCTTAGTGTTGCTTAATACAGACAGACTATACACCAAAAGAGGGCTATAATGGAAGACCTTTTTGATACTGTGGCCGAAAAGGTGGTATGGTAAAGATATTCTCGGCTCAAAGGCTCCCAGAGTAAAGCGGCTTGGACCATGGATGAGTAGGACAGATGTTTGAAGGATGTGAAGACAAAGTGGTTGGATATTATAACGAAATACTACAGCAAGACGAAAGAACTGCAGCCATAGTGTGGTTGCCTGCTACTGGCCCTAATATCTTGCAAACTGGACTTCGGAAGATGTAGACGATGCGTCTCCATTTGCCTTGTCCGGTGCCCCTCGAATACTGTCGCTATCCCGATCGCTATTACTCCTCCTTCGGTGAGTGTGGACAGTGATTTCCGTCGTCTTCATGTAGGAATCAGGCCCATGCGTATGGGCACCTCCTTGATGTTGATCTCCCTTTCCAACTCGAACCTCATACTCGGGAGCTGACTGCCCATCTGTTCCCGTAACATGTCTGGACCTCTCGCCATTGAAAGTCTCCAAAGCCACATCATGGGCTCCCTGACTGCGAGTGTAGGAGCTGCCACCTCTTCCACCACGAGTAAGCTCGACCAAGCGGTTGAGAATGCTGAATTCGAGCTTGAGCTTGATACTGTACACAAGCGGCTTCCATGCGGTTTGGATACTGTATAGATTCGCGAATTCGAGGGCGAGGATGGTGATATCGAGAAGGATGACGATAACGTTGACGTAGACTAGATGGTTCATAACGGTTCGCGTTCGAGTGTTGCCGATACTCTTCTCTAGGTTGAGGCGCTTCGTAGTCTCCCACACGTAGAGACCAGAGATGATGAGCTCTTGGACGAAAAAGACGCTCAACTGGATCTTTTCGAAAACCTCATAAGGCTTCACGAAAGGACCCGAGTTATTCGAGTTAGATCCATAAACCAAGACGATGATAGGCAGATGCAACCAGAGAGCATTGACGATGATCATGTACAGCACCAACCGCAGCCACTTCTGATTATGCATAACAATATGCAATCTCGAGTACAGCACAACCGACTGTCCCGTAATCATTGCACACCAGCCGATGAGGATAAGAGTCGAATAGACATGCGGCTGCTCCACGACGCCAAGGTGTTTGAACAGATACCCAGTAGCATTGAAGGCAATCCCCCATGTCGCAATGACAAAACTCCAGAAGTAAAGACCGCGACGTTTCTTGAAGGATGTGAGGATGTGGACGTTGAGCTCGAGGACGTTGTAATAGGCGATGCTAAGGAAGACGCAGATGACGACGGCGACGACGCCATTCTTGGTGTTGAGGTCAATCTCGGCCATGTTGGGCTGTTGGTCGTGCCCCTGGTTACGCACAGAGCATAAGAAGTGAGGACTGTTGGCGGGAAGACGGAGTGTTCGGGGATGAGAGGGAGATCAGAGCCAGAAGTAGCAGACATGACATTTTAGGGCCAACAAGGGGGCGTCCATTCGACAGCAAGTGTGTCAAGTCGCTTGACACGCAGGACATGTTCATCACGACGATCCGGCACAATGGCCGAAACACCTTCCATCCTGTTAAGGCTGTTCTTCGACACGAGGAGATCCCTGACCTAAATTGATGCATGTTGTTGGTACCCCCCAGTCGTGGGTTGAATTAGAGTTTCCACCTTGCCCCATTTTGCTTATTCCAAGGGGTTCCGTCGGCGAGAAGAAGCACATATAAACTTTAAAATCGAGAGGCTAGGCCGTTGGGAGAAAGTGTTGCATGTTGACACGAGGATAATCCTTCCATGGGCTTCGGAGCTTTCATTTCTTTTTCCTTCTCGAGTCTCGTCGCATCTAGACTCCCATGAACCTGGCTACCGGCATGTTGCAAAGTTCAGCTCAGGGGCCACCTGTTCAAGAAGCGAAAGCACAGACACGAGGAGGATCGACCACTCCTAGCCCGTGTCCTCCCCACAGCCCGCTCGCTCATCATCCCGGGGAGAGATACTCCAAAGGTGTTGCCCCGAGCGTCATGCTCTTTATACTTTTTTCCTCTTCCCCCTCCGTGCCCATTTCGGAGAAGCCGTCGGTATCCATTTACCCCAGGCGACACTAACGGGTATTTGACTGCGATCTTCCGAATGGAGGACGTACGAGCTAGTATGGAACCGGTAATGATTAAGGATGTCGTGATAATTTCTCTCGGGGCTTCTGACAGGTTCATCCGCGTAGTTAGAAGCTGTACGGATCCTCTCAATCATTTGGTCAATCTATCTATACACAAGGCTCCACCTTGTCCCCTGGAGTCACCTCTTGTTAAACCCCCCTCAAAGCCTTCTAACGCAACTCTAGATCGACTCGGCTGCCCAGACGCCCGCGCCGAGCCGCTTGTCAAAGCCGATTGTGGAGCCGAAGCGTTTACGCCATCCCGGCGAGGTAGCACTCCAACACCTGCCCAAAATCGTCACCTCGTACGAGCGCAGGGACTGAACTTTTGAGAATGACGAACCAACCACTAGCGTTGTCCCCAGTAGCAGGGGGCCTGAACCTTAACGATAGGCATACTGTAAGCTTGAGTTCAAGCTTGACCAGCTGATCTCCACATATCAACTCCGAATGCTCCGTACCTGCATACACTCAACCTTGTCGTCTTCCTTGATGAAAGGTCCTTGCATGCACACTAGAATGAATCCATATCGAACTCCGATCTAGCAATTTTAAAACCGGTAAGGATCAACACTGCGACAGCAACCTTCAGCTCTGTATTTAAGCCACCTGCCTCGAACCTGCATGAGGCAAGCTTTCTCCTCACGCCACGAGCTCCAATCAATCCCACACATTCACCATGTCATCCTCTCTTGCTGTGGTTGCCCTCGGAGCCCTCGTCCAGTCGGGACTGGGTCTTGCCGCAAAAGTTCCTTCTACAGCTCAGGTTGTTGACTGGAAGAGCTTCAATGTTCTTGAGAATGTTCTTCCTCCTGCCGAGGCCAATGATTCAACCGTATGTTACCTATCCAATGATCAGCCAGCCTTGCTTACATTTGCATAGACCTTTCTTTGGCCTGGTGTGACTGAAAAGTCTCTCTTGGAGAAGCCTTTCCATATCTACGACGATGAGTTCCTCGACGTCATTGGCTCTGATCCGTCTTTGACCCTCATTGCCACCTCTGACACGGATCCCATCTTCCACGAGGCTGTCGTCTGGCATGCTCCTAAGGATGAGGTCTTCTTTGTTCAGAACGCCGGCGCTCCTGCTGCGGGCACTGGTCTGAACAAGTCTTCTATCATCCAGAAGATCTCCCTCAAGGAGGCTGAGGCTGTGCGCAAGGGCAAGTTGGATGAGGTGACTGTTACTGTTGTCCCTTCCAACCCCCAGGTCATCAACCCCAATGGTATGTTTGTGCGACTCAATTGATGATATATGCTTACACTCTCAGGTGGCACCAACTACAAGGGCAACATTGTCTTTGCCGGAGAGGGTCAGGGCGACGACATCACCTCGGCGCTTTACCTGATGAACCCCAACGCTCCCTACAACACCACTGGTGAGTACCATGTCTCTCAATTTCATCGGTCCATATGCTAACCATCACAAAGTCCTTCTGAACAACTACTTCGGTCGTCAGTTCAGCTCGCTCAACGATGTTGTCATCCATCCCCGCAACAAGGAGCTGTACTTTACCGACACTCTCTACGGCTACCTCCAGGACTTCCGCCCTCCTCCTGGCCTCCGAAACCAGGTCTATCGCTACAACTTTGAGACCGGCGCCGTTGCCGTTGCTGCCGATGACTTTGCTCTGCCCAACGGTTAGTTCCTATCCCAACTTCATTGTATATGACCTGCTAACTCTACCAGGCCTCACCTTCTCCCCTGATGGCAAGAAGGCCTACGTCACCGACACCGGTATCGCCCTCGGTTTCTACGGCCGTAACCTCTCCGCCCCCGCCTCCGTCTACTCCTTCGACGTGAGCAACGACGGCACCTGGGGCAACCGCAAGACCTTTGCCTACACCGCCAGCTTCATCCCCGACGGTGTCCACACTGACTCTGCCGGCCGCGTTTACGGTGGCTGCGGTGATGGTGTCCATGTCTGGAACCCCTCTGGCAAGTTGATCGGCAAGATCTACACAGGCGCTGTTGCTGCCAACTTCCAGTTTGCTGGCAAGGGACGCATGATCATTACTGGTCAGACTAAGCTGTTCTACGTCACACTTGCTGCTTCTGGTGTGAAGATTGAGTAATTTTGAAATGCAGGATGTATAGAATAGACAGGCTAAGCTTGGTGGTATTACTGATGCTGCCCTAATAAACGACTAGCCCAACCTTTGCCAATCACTGCGTACCTGTGTAAACCTCTGATCAGCCATGCAATGAATAATGTGTGAAAATCACAATTTAAACAACTCTTCACAAAATAATGATCGTCTTAATACTCATGCTAACCTCCCGTGTCTCCATGGGGCTAAAAGCTCGTGCCTCAGAGTTGCCCGTGGAACCCGCAGGGACGTCACATCCCCGATTGCCACAGGAACCCCTCTCAAAGCCGATCGGTATCACGGATAAAGTACGGGGTACTACTAGTGAGTTGGCAGGGACTTGGATATCGATCTTCAGATCGACACATGCACACTGGCGTTGATTTGGGGTGCAGGATCAATGGGTCACGGGATGGACATCAAAACATCAGGTAGCGAAGGAGGGAGATCATTGAACATGCAACCGCTTTCTTTTTGTCTATATATATATATCATGCTTCTCTAAATCATGTACAAGAAACTCCACACTCCACAAGTGGCCCGCTATCTCCGCCTCATCCTCTATGGCAGGGGAATAGACTGCAGGTGGTTCGTGAACAGTCCCTCGGGATCAACAGCAGCCTTGATCTGCTTAAGACGCTCATAGTTGGCGCCATACAAACGCGAGCTCCACTCCTCCTCGTTAAGCTCAGTATCAGCGTAGTTGACGAAACCACGGAGTGCAGCTCCTCCCTTGACCAGAGAGTCCTCGAAAGGCTTAATAAGAGCCTTCATGTAAGCGGGGCCATCATCGGGGTAGTTGTTAACGTCGACAGAGTTGGCCTCCCAGCGGATTAGCCAGAGGTTCTTTCCGTGGGCGTAGGAGGTGTCACTGTCCTTGATGTTGCGGGAGACGCCGCCCCAGAGATCGAGGAAGCCAGACTTTCGGAGGTCGGTTCGGTTAAAGGACAGGGTGGTGCTCTCAAATAGAAGCTGGGCCTGCTCGAGAGTCAAGGGGTGGTCGGTGGTGGTGGTGAGAGCCTGAGTGTAGAAGGCTCGGCCACCAAGTGTTCCTCCAGTAGGCGAGTTCATGCCGGCGCCAGCGACGGCGACTTCGAGGTCCCACCAGGGAAGCACAGTCTTGTTGAGAGAAAAGTCGGGGCTGATGGCCTTGAGCTCCTTCACGAGGGGCCTGACAATGTTGTCAAACTTGTTGGGGTTGCCATAGAAGTATCCACTGCCGGTATAAGGAGGAGCGCTCAGACTCCAGCGGAGAGCGAGCTCATCGGGGCAATGCTTGCTAGTAGCAAAGTTCTGAATAGCGACGAGAGCCTTAGCACCGGCTTCGGGTGTGACGCTTCCGATACCAACGGTGAAGTTGATGGCCTTTTCGAACTGGGGCTTATAGGTCTTTGTCGTCATGGACAAGATGATACCATAGGAAGCTCCGGCACCCTGAGCAGCCCAAAGGAGGTCGGATCCCTTGCCAGCCTTGACAATGGTACCGTTGTACAGCATGTACTCAACCTCGACGATGCTATCCATAGGAGTGCCGAGATGGCGAGAAGTACTACCGTATCCTCCTCCGATGCTTGAGCCGGTGACACCGACGTGGGCACCACGGACGTGGGGAATATGTCGGCCAGCAGTATCCCAGAGATACTTCAGGGTGGGTCCGACATGAGTACCACCACCGAATGTCAACAGCTTGGTCTTGGTGTTGTAGCTGACGTCGTCAAAAGCGCCCATGTTAATGACCAAGTTTCCAGGGTTACCGAAGCCATTGCCCTGGAACGAGTGAGCAGGACCAAGAGCATTAGCCTTCACAGAGGACTTGCGAGCGCACTCGAGTGCGAGGGCGACTTCATCGCGGTTCTCGGGGAAGGCAATGCAAGCAGGGTCGGGCTTGAGGCGCTTCTGGAACTGGGTGGTCTCGGTAGCCCAGGTACTGTCAGTGTCAACGATGCTGCGAACGCCGGCAGCAGTGAGACAGCTGTTGAGCTCAGCGCCCTTGTTGGTTTCTTGACCAACGGCAAGAGAAAGGAGTGACGCGACGACGAGGCGTCGGAGGGAGCGTGGGGCATCCATTTTGGAGAATCGAGGAGAGATTGAGGACTAAGAAGAAAGAGGGTGGGTTGATCGCGATGATCATCTTCTTATAGCGCTTTGGCATTGACATTGTGTCCCAGCAAACTTCTTTAGTGAAACCTCGTGTCCCATCCGCGGTAACTACGGAAGAACCTTTCCGTCGGTAATTGTCCATTCTAGACTACCGTGAGCACTTCATGACGGAAAAATAAAGTTATC
Organism: Fusarium liriodendri; assembly: GCA_023509735.1. Taxonomy (NCBI): domain Eukaryota; kingdom Fungi; phylum Ascomycota; class Sordariomycetes; order Hypocreales; family Nectriaceae; genus Fusarium; species Fusarium liriodendri. The sequence goes on from JALLKD010000923.1 coordinate 24,594, forward strand.
AGATTAATGGCATGTTCCCGGTTTAGTAGGTCCCTTGTCTAAGCCACACCTTAACTGGCAAGTCGGAACCACCAAGAGGGACTCTATTGGTGCGCAAATGCGACAATGTAACCTCTCTTTTCCTCATGTGGAAGAGCTCTCGAATAAGCTTCTCGGGATGACGTTTTGGATTGGGACGAAAGGACCCTTTAATCTCCGTGATACCCGGCTTTGGGTCGGAGGAATCGACTCCGAACAAACATTCCCTTTTTCTACCTGCTCGTTTTGTCTTGTGTAACTTGATCGAGCCGAGAACCGGTTCGCTTACCCCCACGTTGCTTTATCATCACGTCTTTGTGGGAGCCGAGGTACGAGTCCCGCATTCTCTCTCATGCATTTGATGGACAATTGGAAGTCGAGCACTCATGATCGATGGGTAAAGTCATCCAGAGTGTCTGGACTGTCGATCAGAGAGCAAATACGTGGTACGTAAGTTTGAGGCCAAGTCGTGGCTGTGTCTCTTGGTGCCGTGCAAAAGTGGGGGTCCGGGAAGTTCCAGGGAGACAAGGGATCAAGAGCCGTTCCATCTGGAGATCGTCTTGTTATGAGTTGAGCAAGACAGGGCGAGGTCGATGAGCCAAAAATTATTGGATAAAAGCGAATGCTTTTTCAGTAAGAGAAAATGGGCAAGAGAGTATTATAAGGAGGCAGTAGGAGTGCTTACGATAGCTTCACAGAAATCAGATCAAGTCTAGGGTAAGACAATCACAAGCTCAAGTGCACTCACAATAATTTGGTCCTCGACAGCAACACACATACCAAGGCATGGTTTGCTGGGGCGAAGAATGGAGAGAAAAACTCTGTCTATTAGTCAACTTTTTTTTTCTAGCCGGGGAATTCATATTGATACGTGTCGATGGCTGTGTTCTGATGTTATGGATTAACATCTCTCTTGGGACATCATAACTATCAATATTTCGATATGTGAGCACTGAGAAATGACGCAATCATGTGGTGGCATTGTATTCTTGATCATTATTTAAGCCCAGTCGTGCGCAGGATAGCCAGGCCCATAGATACAGTATTCGTACCAGTTAAAACACCAAAGCAGCCACGATTGTTGAGCCCCCAAGATTGCACAGAACTCGTGAGTTGGTTACAATAAATGTCATCAGTGGCCTCAGACACAGTCTGGTCTGAGATGTAGCAGAGGACTGCGAGATTTCATAAGAAAGTTCACACTCATAGAAAGGAACAGGTTCGATCACGTTGCAAAGAAGGACAAGATGTTAAGGAAAGTAGGTGAATTAATAAAAAATTATTACAACAATCCGGATATCAAAGAATGACTCCTATCCAGCTTTCCACCATTCAATTTCCCAGCTCAACCCTTATGATTGCGCAATCATGAACATTAAAGGAACGACAACCCTGACACCAATGTGTCCCGAAACCTCCTCATGTCAACTTTCGTCAGAGTTGATCCGTCTAGCGAATACAGCGGCGGCTTTGGAGATTCCAGCGGAATCCAGGCTGGCGACAGAAGCAGCTGTTACCTCGCCAGAAAGCAGTAGGACCACAGTCGATATGGCATCCGCGGAAGACGGGGTCGTAGATCCAGCCACTTGTTCGGCAGAGGCATCGTCCGTTTCCAAAGTAGGCACCAAAGCCACAGTTCTGAGGGACGATGCGAGGCTTCAACTTCATCTTCTTGTCGTCCTTGTAGTCGTCGTAGTCATCATCATCATCATCATCGTCGTCGTAATCATCGTAGACATCGTCATCGTCGTCGTAGTCACCTCCACGGACCTTCAACTTCCTCTTCTTATCATCATCGTCGTCATCATCATCATCATCGTCGTCGTCGTCGTCTCCATCATCATCGTCATCACGACGAGACTTTCTAGAATAATAATCATCCTCGTAGTCATCGTCATCATCATCATCATAATCATCGTCGTCGTCGTCGTAGTCACCAACACGGACTCTCAGCTTCTTCTCATCATCGTCGTCGTCGTCATCATCATCATCTCGGACTTTGAGCTTGATGCGATATCCGTCATCGTAGCCGTTGTCGTAGTCATCACCACGAACGGCCAACTTTGAATGCTTGACGTTGGGGCTAGGAAGAGCCGAGACGGAAGTCATTGCCAGTAAGGCGTTGACAAGAACGGCGTTGAGGAGCATAATGAAGGTATTCAAAGATTGAGGGGTACTGATGCGATGATTGATGTGTTTGTGATGAGGATGCTTTATGATTGTCTGGTGAAAGCGATGGAGTGTTGATGAGTTGAGAATTGTTCTTTTGGTGGTTCAATGAACTTCCTTTATAGATGTTTCTGGCTCTCATCTTCCCCAGGAGCTTTCTCTCAGAAGATCTGCCAGACAAGCTGTCAACCAAGCTGTCAACAAGCTTGATTGACAACGAGAGAAACGGAGCTTCCCTCTGCAACTCCCCGGAGCTTTCGGCTGCTGACTGGCTTGGACCAACATCTCAGCAATGATTAAGAATGATGGTGATGGCGGGAGGTGCTTGCCGTGCCGCGGGCCCGCGGGGTCTGGATTCCATCTCGGCTGCTTACGGTGACTTGACATGACGAAAGTTGAGATATACAACTATCATAGACACAAAATGGCATTGAAGAGAGGTCTAGAAGTTGTGTTAAGCTGTCAGCTCTTGTGTCAGCCACTTGCGGCTGAACGGCGCGGAAGACTCCGAGTATCTTCCACTCGGAGTTTTCCCTGGCCGGCAACTCAAATCCAACACCGGCACGGAAAGATTCGAAGTGATCGGACGCTAATTTCTTAGGTCCCGGACCTTGTTCGAATGATGGGCGATCGAATTGCCGTCTTCATCAGTAATCAATTTGCGTCATGTCAATATGAGCTCCAGTCTCACCACCATCCATGATTCACTACAGTATTTACAGTGGTTACATGAGAAACTGTCTTAAATCCATTTCAAGTGAAAAGTCAGTCAAATTTCATTTTCTCACACTACTCCCAAGGATCGTTCCATAACTGCCGAGTTGCAGCTGCACCAGAAACACCCGATAATCCGTAGAAGCTCTCACAGACTCATGCCGACGTTCCGGGATGCAATACAGTGCAAACGCCAGCTAGCTTCCAACAGTTTGGAAGCACTCACAAATCACTGTATCTGATTTGAGTACCCCTCTTTTGTTCCAGCCCGTCTAGTTGTCGCGGCCTGCATCCTTAATTTCTTATCTCCGTTCTTGACATGCCGTTCACTAAAGTCCGATGGATGACTTCTGAGATCAACATTTGCATATCCTTACTTGATTCAACATTACCGCTAATGATGGCGTCGTAGGCGTCCCCCCTCAACC
>JALLKD010000924.1:0-14624 GCA_023509735.1 Fusarium liriodendri
GGCGGGGGCGGCAGCGGGAGCCTCCTTCTCCTTCTTGGGAGCGGCCTCCTTCTTGGGCTGCTCAGGCTTCTTGGGGGGAGTGTTGGTCAAGGCGGGGGTCTCGAGGAGCTCGATCTGCTCAGCAACCTCGGAGAAGATGGGCTGGCTGCGGACAGTCTCGAACCAACGGGTCAGAGCGGGGTGCTCCTCGCGGTAGGTCTTGTCAAAGAAGTACTGGAAGCCGCGGAGGGTGATGCTGGCGGCGAAGAGATCAGCGAGGGTGATGCGCTCGCCAACAAGGTAGGTGTTGCGGATGAGGTGGTCCTCAACAACGTCAAAGGCCTTGAGAGCAGCCTTGGAAGCCTCATCGACGTTCTTCTTGTTGTAAGGAACAACACCCTTGAGGGGCTCGATCCAGGCACCGAGGCGGGGAAGGACCTCGGAGTTGAAGAAGGACAGCCACTTCAGGATGGAGGCATAGCTGTAAATGGTCAGCGACGTGAACTACAAGCTCAGATGTGCGTGTCATCAACTTACTCCTGCTTGGTCTTGCCGAGAAGAGTGGTCTTCTCGTTCTGAGAGGTGACTATTGGCGGGGTTAGTAAAACTCCCGACACATAATTGGCAGCAACAGGCAGTAAGAAATGGGGTTGCAAGTCAGAAGTTAGACGGTATCCACACAATGTCTTCTGAGGAAGAAATCTCAGATAGGGATAACTGTATAATAAGGCTAGGTCATCATTCGCAAGGGGGAGGGAGGAGGGGTAGCTGAAAAAATAAAATAAAACGAAAAGTGGTGTCATGCTCCATGACCAGCTCCACGTACTGTAGATGGCGATGGCGATGCACTCGGAGAGAGCGAAGCCATCCTCGCCGACAAAGGCGGGGATCTTGCCCAGGCCGTTGGCCTTGAGGTGCTCAACGGTAGGGTTGCCCTTCTCGGCCTCAACAATGTTGAGCTCGATGTCGTTGGCCTTGGCCACGGCACGGATCGCGGTAGAGCGAGCGTTGTTCTGGAGAACCCAAAACCTGTCAGTAACGACATCGCGAAGCTATTGTCTTTCAAGAGCCGAGAAGATGTACCTCGCGGGTGAAGAGAGTTCCGAAAGCCATCTTGGATGCTTGCTGAGCTTGCAGCTGAGAACAAGTTGACGAGGAGGATGAGGAGGAAGAAGAAAAAGGAAGATTGAGGAGGGGGAAATTTTTTGAAGGCGGGATAAGTGTGTCAAATTACATGCCCCGCGCTAGTGTTACTGCCCGAGCAACGACGAGGTATTTGTGGCTGGTGCTGCGGGCGGTGAGGGGAAGGTGGCTGGTATTGGGAACATGTGGCAGAGCTCTCCACGTGATTGGGCGGATGAGGCCGTTGCACATCCGATTCTTGCGAAGATTTTCTGGCCAAGCAGTGAGTGAACTTCGAGGTCCGATCCGCCATTTCGACGGGGCCCCCTCCGATCCCGCCATCATGTCAACATTCACGAAAGGCCTACGGCCGCTACGATGCCAGGGCCAGCTCCTGCGCGCACAATGGCCCCGAGCCGCATGGCAACCGTCCAGCTCCCAGCTCGGGCTACGATCTATCAACACCGAGTCTACGGATGCCCCCAAGCATGACCAGACCTCAATGGCCGAGTCAAGGCTCCCGTTGCCCTTCCAGGGCGTCAGACATGCACGAACGATCCCGTCGACGGCCTCATACTTCTCTCGTGAGCCCCAATTCAACGAGATGTACATCCGAGTTGCTCGGCTCCTCACCAAATATCACCACCTTCCGACACTACCCCCGAGCGAGGCTCCCCTGACGGCTTGGGTCAAGCTACCGGAGATGCGATCGAAGCTCGGTGAACGAGTCAAGGCCTCCCATTACGCCAAGGTTACTCGGGTTGCCAAGCGGCTCAACCTCATTGAACCCACGCTCATCCCAGAGGAGGTCAAGGTTGCCTTGGAAGATTTCAAGCGAGATATCAACCCATTCAAGAACGTGCCGCACCCCGTATCCGTCGACCAGTTCGGACGTGCCGTCGGAGTCGGAAAGCGAAAGGAGTCTACTGCCCGCGCCTGGGTTGTTGAGGGCACGGGAGAGGTTCTGATCAATGGCAAGACGCTGAGCCAGGCCTTCGGGCGTGTCCACGACCGTGAGAGTGCCATCTGGGCCTTGCAGGCAACTGAGAGGTTAGACAAGTACAATGTGTGGGCGCTGGTGGAAGGCGGCGGAACCACCGGGCAGGCCGAGGCTCTCACGCTGGCCGTTGCCAAAGCTTTGATCGTGCATGAGCCAGCGCTCAAGACGGCTCTTCGAAAGGGTATGTGCAGTGACATTTTTCTTTTCCATGACGAAACTTTTCGAGTGAGAACTAATCTCACCATCTTCCAGCCGGTTGTATCACGAGAGACCCGAGGACTGTGGAGAGAAAGAAGCACGGCCATGTCAAGGCCCGCAAAATGCCGGCCTGGGTCAAGCGATAAGCACATTCTGCCACAACTTGATGATGAGGGACTTTGGAATGAGTCTGCGTCTGCGGCTGTGGGGGTGGTTATGAGAAGGATAGCGAACGGGCCAGCCACGCCCTTATTCGCTTATCCAACCTGTACAAAACAATCATCGTGTAGTTTTAGGATCCCGAATCTAGGCTTCAGCCCCGAGGCGAGGTTGAACGTTGCAATCGTCATAGTGACCTATAGGTCAGGTCGTATCCGTTGCGAGAATCAAACGTGACATCCACATGTCGGGGTATCATGGGGTCGTCTATCTTGCAGCCTAGTCCTTGATTCTGTCGAATCTCTGCCGTTCAACGCCACAGCTGTCAATCTCCAACGGTGAATGGCGTTCGATCAGGGACTTTAATTCCGACTATCCCATCCCATCCGTCATGGTAGGTTGAGATCTCAGGAACACCTCATCCCATACATGGGAACCCCGGACACGAAATGCCAAATCGACCTTCGCTTCGCTCGCGCCTCTCACCGATAGTGATGGCATGCATGGCTGCAGGGGAGAGTGGCCTCAAGATGTGATCCAGGACAATATCACAGGTTCATAACTGTGATGAACCGGCCGAGCCGGATCAAGTCACGGACCAAGCCATGAATACCCTGCAAAGCGTTCCTGTACGGTAATTAGCAAGCCACACGTGGAGTTGGTGGCCCAAGCCGCTGCCGAATAATGCTGTCCATCAGACCATACTGAGTCTCTGTGGCCGCAATGGTGAGTTGATGGCCTGGATGGACCAACTGTAGCATGCCCCTGCAGAAGAACGTGGCACTGAACCGAGCGCGCCATTCAATCCAAGACAGGGACGACCATACGCAGTAGACCATGGATCTGGTCAGAACTCGGACTTAGCCCGGTGTTGGTGGAGAAGGCAGTTGGATCCTTGGGGAACAGCCATGGCACTGGCTGCTCGATCGCCCACTCAAGACGAGTTCAACACTGGCAAGGGAAGGAAAATATCGCAGACCGGGCGGTGAAGCGTTTCGCGTCTGATGCGAGCGCGTCTCCCAGCTCATTCCGTGGTAATTGCAACCTCTCCACACAGCGTGTGGCACCAGGGCGGCATATGCTCAAGGATGAGCGGGATATTAAGGCACGACACCATGTGTAAAGCACACCTTTTGCGCATGAAGGATGGCCACTGATTCGTTCGAGCCGTTTCAATTTCATATACGACCGGCAGACCGTGCTAGAATTAACCCTCCGGAGCGGGCAAGATGGTCGGTAGTGGTCATGGTAGCGGCAACGGCACCAGCTGCAGGGTGGATTTGCTGTAGAATCGAGAAGGTTTCTAGAAGAGTTGGGTGGGGTGGTCGGAGATGTTTCAGCCTCTCTGGGCAGAGTGTTCCGGTTGGTCTCGACTTCCAGGTTTCAGCGGCGCAACGGTGTGCTGGCGGGTCGATGAGTTGGGAATCCTCCGAAGGAAATGATGGATAAGCGAGAGGCTAATGAGGAAGATGACGGCATCGGACAGTAAAGTCGAAGGCTGGCATCACGCGGCGCGCTCGAGGACTGAGGATTGAGGCCGTCGCCCAGGCCAGGCCAACGCGGGTCCAACTTAGCCCTGATGGAAAGGTCTGATGAGAGGTACGTCCTCGCGACGGAGGTGGAGCGTCGAGCGTGGGCGGACTGTGGTTTGAGGTCGGCGTCTGGGGCGGACGCAGCCACGAGTGGACAACAAGCCCTGTTGCGGGCAGAAAACCGTTGCGGCACTCTGTACTTCGGTACCTTTGTTCTGGTCTGGTCTGGTCAGTGCCTTACGGACCGGCATCCGCACAAAGTCGGCTAGGCGGGAGGGGAGGGGATGGGAGAGGAGCAGAGTCCATCGCCTCCTGGGTGAGGCTGAGATCGTCGTCGCTTGATCTCTCGCTCGCTCGCTTGCTCGCCCAGTACGGGACGGCCCAGTTTCGCAGGGCAGAAGACGACGGGCCAGTCTAATGCCGCGCCTTGCAGGCTTGCAGACGGGGCTCCGAGAGATGCATATTTGCCGCGCCGCCGTGTCGATGGCTGACTTTGACGTCCACCGCGAGCATCTGCCGGGTATCAGCATCTGCACATCATCCGCATCGGCGCGCAAGATCATAGCTCTTGGGGAACTTGCCGTAGAAGCGTTGCCTTGCTGATTCCATTGCAGGGCCGAAATGCAAGGCGAACAGGAGTGTAACCCATGACATGATGACCTCCAGTTGGCCAATGGCTCTGGCTGTGGGCAGCACCATGATTGGGCTCCCAGGCTGAGAGCAACGGGCAGCTCTCTTGGATGGGCACTAGCACAGCGCTATTCTCGCCCCCTCAGCTCCAAGCCAAGGTCGGGGAGGGGACAGCCTCTCATGCAGAGCTGATGCGCGTTGCCCTTTGCAGTGCTAGACGCGCGAAACATGGTCCGATATGCGCGTCAGCTAGTGCGCTTCAGCAGCAATCCCTGCCGGTCAGGTACCGGTACGGGACCTAGAGTGTTGTGGAGTCGTGGATGGGAGATCTTGGTGGCCACCTCGGTGACTTCTTGGTCAGTACAGCCATTGGAGATGTTTGATGTAGGGTAGCGATCGTCGCGTCAAATGCGGGCGTTGATCCTGAGGCGTTCCAGCCAAAAGTGAGGCAGGTCTAGACGCGTATCATCCTGGAGTGTGTGTATTATTCCAGGAAAACAAAGCGCCGTGGGCCATTAGATGATACAGCGGTGTCGTTTTATATGTTGTTTTGTAGCTCGCATTTTGGATCTCAGGAACAATTTGGGGTTATGCGGAGCACCCTCGAGTTATTGGTCATATCGTGTAAGTCACGCTGTTTTCCCCGGTGAGATGTTGGCGGGCTGAACTGTGGCGCCTGCAGCATAAACTGGCAGGCTGGGGAGTACCTGAAGACCCTGGAAAATATCTGGGAGCATTGGCAACAGGAGCTGAAGAACGACGACAACGATGTGTGACTGTGAAGTGCAACTATTAGCATTAGCATGGCTCTATAGCTTCATCTTTCATGCTGCCTGCCTATTCGAGCCTCCTGCATTGCAATTATAGTAAAGGGTCATTCACTTACAAGCACCATTGATGACAATCGCCACCAGCCTCACCTTAATTCTTAGCTTAATGTTGTGTAAGTTCCATGTTGCCTCACAATGATGAGTATCAATGACCTGACCACTCCTTCATTTGTCCTGATATTTCTGTCACCCTGGGAGGGATGGTGCCTTCCCCCACTGAAGCCAGCCCCGCGATCAAGCTTTCATTGGCAGGTGCCCTGGCTACCAAAAAAAAAAAAAATGCCCGCCTGATTGCAACCGAGAGAGTGCCTTTGCCCCTAGCATCGGGTTAGACATCGCCTTTGTTTTTTCTTCACCTTTCACACGATGAGCCAGGATCCAGGGGTCATCTCATCTTCCACAACACGACCCATCAAAGACCCGTCCTATGCCCGTCTTGCCCGCATGCTTCTCTCTTCTACGACCTGGGCGTTCTCCAAGCCACTATTGGCTTCCCGTCGGAACAGAACGCAACGCTAGCACGCGCCGGCACCAGGTACGAACGTCGCTGTGTTTTCGTACCTGTACTCCGTGCTCCGTCCAACCCTGGATCATCACCTTCTTGGACTCGGGGGCTCGTGCTGTTGTGGTTTGCACGTCCCGCCATCGCACTCTCCGAAGAAGACACACGGGCCGGTTTACATCCAATGCATTCAAGCTCAGGGAGACAACACGTACACCATTTGCACGAACGTCCGCAATTCCAAGCAAGGCAAGGATGCTAGTCGTTATCGCCCTCCTCCAACGATTGGTCAGCGTTTATTCGGGCTCTTCTCTCAGGATCCTCTCCGAGTGGATAAACACTATGCCTCAGTCTGGCTCAGTTCTACTGCTTACTTTCTTTTCCTTGGCCGTAGTCCAATGTTCCAGCATTGCTTTTCCCAATGCTGTCAAATTCTTCCTCGTTCTGGACCCTGGGCCGCAACAAACCAGGCAGGAAAAGCCAGAGCCAAGAGGTAGTTTTTGTTTATTCGGACGGGAGGGCGGGAAGAGGAGGAGACATCTGCACCAATTGATGTTGCTGTCTTAGATCCAGCACTACTGTCTTGCTTTTTGTTCTCAAAGTTGATCCTGCGATCAGTTCTGACCCCTTCCAAGACAACGATCGATACCCCAACATCGATTGGCTGCGGAACCGACATCCCCAACTTGGGGATCAGGGCTTGACTCTTGACAACCGACCTGGCCCAAGACCGCTTAACCGCGTTTGACTACGGCACTCGTTCATCCTTCGGCCGATGGTGTCTGGACTTTTCTTCTTCTCAGCCGACCATGGACGGCGCATTGGATCGTCGGCATGTTGTGTGTTAATGGCACACACTCCCTACCTAACCGTACACCCTTGCGCCCTGCCGCCCTACTTGGCTCCCGCAATTGTTTCGGCCTTTCGTTCAACAGCGGGATGCTACGATGCTACGACTTCTCTCTGCATACATACGATGCGGAACCAGCTTCCAGAAGACAAGACACCCAGGGCCCAAGGTGCGTGCGTCCTGACCTGACTTAACCCATCCTGTGGTGTGTGCTTGGGCAGAAACGTGCCAGTAATAATTCAGGATGGCGGGCCTTGTCTCAAGTTGGCAATAACCCACTCGACTCTCTGTGGTTAGACTTTGCAATCCTCCACTCCAGGGCAGGCCTAAGCACCCCCATTGAAGCCCCGTTCATTCCTCTCTCACACGCTACTATGCACCCGAATAGTAATACACCACCACCGCCTTGCACCACAATCGACTCCCCTCCCAAGGGCCCCAGGCCTCTGTGGACAAGCCCCAGACGACGCAAGCTGCAGGCGGTTACAGCGACCAAATACCGGTCACCATCAGCGTATGCAGTAGACGCGGAAACGCAGAAGCAACAGCAGCAACAACAACAGTATCAGACCCGCATCGAGTCTTGGTAATGTGTCGTCTGCGTTGCTTCTCGGTTGCCGCAATTTTCAGCTGCCACTCACCGGCAAGACAGGAATGGAACTCGCTGGCCAAGAAGTTTTGACCAGAGCTTGGAGCTCGAAAGACTCCGAGCCCTTGAGAGCCAGACAATTGTTGGAGCCGCTGTTCAGCGCCAGCGCCCGCCTCAGCAGTCTGGATACGCACACACTCCCGGATTGTCCGTTGGAGGCGCAGAGCGTGGCCGGTAGTCACTGAAGCCGAGGAGAGGCCCCAGTTTCTATTGTGCCCACACCGGCTTTAGGCGCACACCCAGACAAGCCACGTCGACGAGCTGCCCATGCCCTCCTTCAATCTTTCTTCGCGCCTCTTACCAATGTGCCGGGCCAGGGGGGCGGGTTGTGAGCACTCAACGCCGATCCTCTCTCAATCTCCAAAGCCGTTGTCTTGAGCCCTCACGTCCGTATTCGCTGGCTTACTTGACTGTTGTTTTCGGGGCAGCCGTTGCTGGTCTTTATCGGTGCCTCATCGGGATCGTGTCTTGTGAACCAGCCAAGTTCTGTTTGCCGCGTTGCCTCACCTATGCCGCTTCGATCCTCCGTCCCTCCATGACAGCGGATGCAGAGGACGTTGATGCCATGCCACCCACACTGTCAACATGGCTTGTGTTACACATGTCTACGATCTATCAAGTCTCTTGGAGACATTCCCCATCATCGCCCACTGCACCAGTCTTGACGCCATCTACACTGCGTCTCTGGGTGACAGACTAAAACCAACCGCCTCACCTTACCTTGTCTTGACAGACACACGCCCACACCCCTCCTTCTATTCTCGCGACCCCCTTCGAATCACACTCCATCAGTCATTCTTTTGCCCCTGTCGCCGCCGCCAAACAGTGGACCCAAGTATGTTGCAGTGCAGCCAGAGACTGCGATGCCTCTGAGGGCAAATACGCTATATAGAAGCCATGGCTATCCTCTTCCATTTCAGAATTTCGTCATCTCTGCGATCTGTTTCTATTCCCGTGGCCCCACAGCCGGCCTTCCGACCTTACAGCAACCCTCATCGTTACTAGCTGCCTTCACTTAAATCTTCATCTGTGGGACTAGAAGGCCGTCGTTACCCCGACTCGGCGGACTCGGACGCCTGTACTGGTCTAGTGAAGGCTTTTCTGAACGCTCTGGTCCCTCGTCGAGACCCTGGTGCGGTGTCCTGGCCCCAGCAGATCGAGGTGGGCTCGAGCTTGTCATGCCGAGGGCTCCTGCATGGGGCTTTGGCCAGGATACTCCCAGTAGAGCGCAAGACAACGGTTTTGACAACTCATCCCAATCAGCCCTGGGCCCCCAGAGCCCCAGACCAAGCTACTCAGCGGGCCCAACGCCTCGCTCTTCGTCATCTTTCTGGACCTCAAGTGTCTACCGGGCATAAATGGCACTAGCCTCTAGCTCGGCTACCTTGTCATTGGGATTCGACTTGATAACTACCTTGCTACACCCAGGTCCCGGCTGAGCCAGCTTCCCTGCCTGACCAGTGAATCAGTTGGGCTTGGTTGCGAATAATAGGCCAGCGGCACCCTGTTTGCAAACTCGTTTGAGCTCTCTCACTTCGACTACTACCTCGCCTAGCCATCGATTCCCTGCCTCACCACCCCCCCGACCATCGATCATCGCGACTACTCCAACCGAGTGGACTTTATCCCAACGACCCCGCGGTGGCCCCTCCAGCATCATCCTACTACTGTACCAGATTATCTGTGGCTCTCTACCATCTTGCGCGCGCAGATCTACCTGTACCTACCTACCTAGGCAAGAGAACATCATCTGCTCCGTTCTCCCTCTCTCGACGACAAAGCTCTTAGGCTTGTGCGATCTCTCGGGTGTATTCGAAACTGGCCACCGTACACTCAGCATCACTACCGGTCACCCATCGGTTGGGATCGACGGTAGGGTCGTGTGGGAATCAAGGTCTTCGGGGGATGGACGACCCGAATCGGCTAAGGAGGCAGAATGAACCGCCGGTTCATTCAACCCCCAACCAGAGATACTCGGTCAACGATCCCTCCCAGCCGCGCCGTTCTCTCGCCGGAGTCTCCAGCGACAGGTACCGGCCTGCGTCCCTTGCTTCCTCTTCTCCTTCAGCAGCAGTGCGAGGGATGGGGGGCTCGGGCAACTACAGCAGCTACTATCCCGAACCCAGCGCATCCTTCTCGACGACAAACATGCCTGGGACGGCCATGGCTTACGGGTCCGAGTACGGCCAGGACTCGCGCCAGCAGCCTCAGAGCTTTGGCGGTTACAACACAGCCGCGACCATGATGTACAACGTCGCCCAGTCTGGGGCGCAAAACCCCGTCTACGATGCACAGCAATTTGGATCACGGCAACCTGCAGCTATGCAGATGATGACGCCGGATGTCGCCTCGACATACTTTGGATCCGAGACGGGAAGCACAGGCGGTCCGGCCCTGCAACAGTCGGCGCAGGGCTCAAGCGGATCCGCAAACGTGTACCAGCAGAGCAATGCCATGAATTATGCGAGCAACATGTCGAACGTGGGCGCAATGCCCCAGGCGACCGCGAGCGCTGATGTTTCCATCACGGAAGATCACGAGTACCCCGATGGCGCACTAGAGGAGAAATGGGTCAACTACCAGAGACAATTGGGCACCATATTCCAAGAGATCATGAATGGATCCCTAGAAAGCGCATCCGAGACATTGCTGAGCGTCACCAGCTGGTTATTGTCTCAGGTGGCAGATCTTGGTATGTATTGTCGCAAATCCCAAGAGCATGGGTGTGAACAGAGCATCAGGGCAGGACGACATGGCTGACCAAGACTGCAGGCCTCAATTTAGACGATACAAACCTCCACGCCGATCGAATCAAGTTATGGGACGATTTCAATCACGCTTGGTTAGGCCTTGGCCAGCGCCAGATGGAGTTGATGACCTCATCCCAACCATCGAGATCGCAGAGCCTCATGTCCAAGGCCATGATTAAGAAGATGGGTAACGAATTAATACGTTTATGCGACGGGATTGAACGCCACGGACTCGTCGACTACCAATACGGGGTGTGGGAGGAACAGATAACTGCCGGTATGCCCAATACTCTCCTGACCAAGGCCCGATCTCGCGATGGCTAATAGAAGCGCATAGTTCTCGAAGACTGTCTGGACCTTTACGAAGCCTCAGAAGAAGCCAGCGGAAGCGGCGGAGCTCGATAAAGATTCAAGCCATCGGTCGAGCACAGACTGTGACTTGAGGCACCCTCTTGACAAGACATGGGCAGTGTTTTGTCACTCGATACGACAAAGAGATGTGACCCTTGTAATCAGGGCGCGGGGGTTGGCGGCTGTATTGCGCCACGGCACTTCGGACCAACCGCCTCGAGATTGACGCCTGTTTTCCCCTTTGGTCATTGACACTTTGGACGCGCGCAACTACGCATCCATCCCACCACTTGCTTGCGCTTTCGCTTTGGCGGCTGGACCGGATGGCGAGGTGAAGGGATGGAGTTGAGAAGGGGACCCGCCCTACTCCTTCGGTATTGTTGCTTTTCTTTTGAGTTTTTTTTTTCTCGGTTGGGTTTGCTTTTTCCCTTTGAATTTTTTTTGTCCCTCTTACAACGGTTTTTTTACGTCCTGGGTCTTCGTTTCATATGATTGCAATGGAAACGGACCCAGGTTGATGTCATTGGATGTACGGTAAGCCCATTGGGCAGGTTCACGATTTTCCTTGGATGCTTTTCACCCTTTCTCTCCTTTGGCGTCTGTTGCTAGGGGTAGACTTGGACGCAGAACAGCGATTATTCATGACTGCATGGCAGGGGGTTTAATCGGAGAAAGGACTATACAATATGCTACGCTACGCTACGGATATGGGACACACACAATGTCGGCTACAGCGCGGAGAGGATCGGAGGGGGTAAGGGGAGGGGATTAAAAAAAAAAAGGAAAGGTCATGAATGGACAGGGCAGATGTGGGAAAGGGCGCGCGGTTAATGACTTGGAGGCAAAGGCGTTCAGACTGAGTTGCATTGCCTTATTCTGACTGGGTTGGCGAGGCCAGGTCAGTCGGTCAGGCAACAAGGACAGGACAGTCAGGCAGGGAGTGAGTGGGTTTTGCTTTCCAGACTCTCGACATAGACTTGGTTACTTGTTTGTACGTATGTACTCTATGTATTATTAGCCCATTGGGAGCCTTGCTTATACTTAGAAGGGCTAGGGCGGATGGGACTTTGGGAGGTTGGGCGAAGGGGGGCGGGAATGGAAGCCCTCACGGGTTGGCTGGCCGGGTGGGAACGAAACACTGGGACGAGACGAGACGAGGCGTTTATTTGGCCTGGCCATGGCATGGCACATACATACATTGGATGGCACACGGACACACATGTATACCTGACGAGATGGGATGTCCGGAGTAATAGACATGTATCATTATCACTCTCAACCTGATCTTGGTTGACTGCAGTTGTGACTGACTGACTTACTTGACATGATAATGACATAGTAGCATGCATCTAGTTGTGAGAGAGTTGGCTGGGCCTATGGTAGTTTCGAATCAGTTCCCACCCAACCATAAGAGGAGGGATGTAACGATGGCGTGTTAGTTCATGCCCAACTCCAGTTTGAAAAGGGACGACACAAACGCCCGGCTTCGTCCCCGCAGACGCGCCATGATGGGAAAGGACAGCAAATCGTGGACACTGCAGCGGGTAGGAACCTGGAACCTGGCCTTCTTAGTAAGGACAATACATAAAAACAGCACAAGAGAGAAAAAAAAGGAAAAAAAGAGGTCCATCCCAAAAAGAGGGGGCGAGGCGGCCTAGCAGGGAACAAGGGGGAAGTGTGTTTCCGTCGTCGGCCAACGTAACATGAAGGGGAATGCTTGCGAAGGAGAACCGAGGTCGTGATGAGAGAAAAAATTGGAGAAATGTGTGTCTATGGAGAAGATATTGAGAATGAGTAAAAAATAAAAAGAGATGGCTGAAGTTGTTTTTTGACCGCTACTGCATGCGATGAAGCTGGGCTTTGGTGGGTTATCGAAAGGTTAGCATCGTGGGTTTCTTTCTGGTTTTGGCCTTCTTGGGCAATTCGCCGAAGTTGGTGGAGGTTGGAGGTATGAGCTTTGAGCTCTGATGCATGGGCTCATGACACGTTTTTTTTAATGATTCTGTTTAAATGTGACTTGATTTATGAAAAAAGGATTGAGGGTTCCTCTGTCTGGATCTCAGTTTAGCCAGGGGTTTGTTTCTTCAGCTGCGGGAGTGGCTGTTGGTTGCGCAGATGGGTGGGCTGTGGAGGTAGAGTTCGTGTATCGGAAACAACTATGGAGCTTCTGTTGATAGCTGCAGGGGAGAGGTTGGAGAATGACAGCAGATAATACATAGACCGGTGAGAGAGAGAGGGACGCGAATGCCGGGCTTCTCATGCTGCTGAGCGGCACAGTCAGTCTCAGAGTTTCTATGGTCCAACGACCTGGGTTGCTTTTCTTCTCCTCCTTTCTATCTTTGTCTCCCCGAGTTATCCCGGCTCATATTAAAGCGGCCACATAATGCGGCCTGCTGGTCTGTGAAGAAAGAGGGAGGTTGGAGGAGAGAGTCAGCGGGGAGCATATCTCTTACATGCACGTAAGGAGATGAGAATAGTAATCACAATTCATAACCACTTAATTTTATTCATGCCTATGAAACAAGAGGTTTAGACAAGGTCACGTTTTTTTCCCTTGTGCATGGGGGGAAGTCAGCTCAGCTCAGCTCAGCTCAGCTGAAGATGGAGGGGAGGGATGAATGGATGATCCCCCTTCCCCATGCTCTTCAGCTGGTTGATGCACATTGGAAAATGCTAAAGGTACATGGCAGAAGTACAGGTACGAGCGAGTCGGTTAGCTTCCCGCAGGCGGGCTCCCCCAAGCCTTTTTCTCATGCAGGTACCTGAAAGCAAGTCTCTGCCCTACCCGGCCATGCTGAGCCAATAGAAAAAGGCGAGGCCGTTTTTTTTGACTGGTCAGAGTGGCTTGCGAGGTGCGTTGAGCTTCTGTGTCAGGGCGTGTGTGAGTGGAGATAAAGAGTGAAAGGAGAAGGAGAAGGAAAAAAAAAAAAAGGGATAATGAGGAGAAAAAGAAGAAACATTTGGCGTATTCTATTCTATCTTGAGGTTAGTACGTGCTTCTTAGAGTTGCACTCGGTCAGACTCCCTACAGCAACATTACAGCAATTGGGCATTCTTTCTCCCCCCATGTGCCATGGTCGCTTCCATCGGAAAATGCCATGGATCGAGTCCAAGACGCTGTAAGCACTGAAACCAGTTAGTTTAGTTTCGACGCCTAAAGATTGCAACCTTTAATACAAACATGCAGGTGTCGCGCAGGGGGGCTAGGGAGAAGAAAGAGGGTGGGCACTTAATCAAGTCGGGGGTTTCGATTTGGGCATGCCAGAGATGGATGATTGGGGATGGGCAAATCTTGCTGGCTGATTGTGATTTGACTCGTGTGCCTTGTAAAGGGGGGGTTGGGTGTCTGCACCTCACCTTTCACACTGCATTGGATGGGGATGCAAGCAAGCTGTGAGTAATGATACTAGCTCTTCTCTTGGCTTCCATCCTTTAAACCTCGGACAAGAGGTAACAGAGGTGGAAACCTCGGCAGTTGCGTTTCTGCTGCATGAGAGAGGATCCGACTCGTCTTCTTATTTTCCTTGGTTGCTGCGTTGATTTCAATCCCGAGCTTTCTGTCTGATGAATGTCACTCTTCCAAGGACACGAAGTATCCAAAGTCAGAATCAGGCGATTTCTTCATTCGGGCAGACAGGATCTTTAGAGTTTAGTGCTATAACTTCTCTAACGGTCGGGTTCTTTTTTAGTTGATTCATGGAAGAGACTACTCCAAGTGCTGTCGTAGTATTGGGTCCGTTCTAGTTCGCAACAACATGAACCGTTCGATTTCCAAGGCGGCAGTCGAGGTAGGAGCCACCTACAGGACCCCTTCTATATCCTGCTGTATTATAGGCGGGGGTTCCCTTTCATCCTCACGAACTCTCTTCTTCGCTAGCTTTTGATTCTTGCATTCTCTCACTGAGAACCCGAATGAATTTGATTCTTCACCGTCTTCCAACGTGGAGACGACGCGGCCGACTTTGCATCTACGTCCATCAACCTCTCTATCGATCTGCTCGATTCTTTTTGTCGCCCTCAGGCTGCAGCTCAATTCATCCCAATCCGCCCCCCCGCCTCCTTCCTTTGCCCC